>OW796102.1:3818454-4003271 GCA_941860345.1 Chrysodeixis includens | reverse complement strand
ATTTCGTTCATTTCGTTCAAATCGTTGAAAATCATTCAAATCGTCAAAATCGTTCATTTCGTTGAAAATCATTCAAATCGTTAAAATCGTTCATTTCGATCAAATCGCTCATTTCGTTCATTTCGTTCAAATCGCTCATTTCGTTCATTTGTTCAAATCGTTGAAAATCATTCAAATCGTCCAAATCGTTCAAATCGTTGAAAATCATTCAAATCGTTAAAATCGTTCAAATCTTTTATTTCGTTCATTTCGTTCAAATCGTTGAAAATCATTTAAATCGTCAAAATCGTTCATTTCGTTGAAAATCATTCAAATCGTTAAAATCGTTCATTTCGTTCATTTCGTTCATTGTTCAAATCGTTAAAAATCATTCAAATCGTCAAATCGTTCATTAAATCGTTGAAAATCATTCAAATCGTCCAAATCGTTTAAATCGTTCAAATCGTTCATTTCGTTCATTTCGTTCATTTCGTTCATTTCGTTCATTTCGTTCATTTCGTTCATTTCGTTCATTTCGTTCAAATCGTTGAAAATTATTCAAATCGTTCAAAATCGTTCATTTCGTTCAAATCGTTGAAAATCATTCAAATCGTCAAAATCGTTCATTTCGTTGAAAATTATTCAAATCGTCAAAATCGTTCATTTCGTTAAATCGTTGAAAATCATTCAAATCGTTAAAATCGTTCATTTCGTTCAAATCGCTCATTTCGTTCATTTCGTTCAAATCGTTGAAAATCATTCAAATCGTCCAAATCGTTCAAATCGTTAATCGTTCAAATCGTTCATTTCGTTCATTTCGTTCATTTCGTTCATTTCGTTCACTTCGTTCATTTCGTTCATTTCGTTCAAATCGTTGAAAATTATTCAAATCGTCAAAATCGTTCATTTCGTTCAAATCGTTGAAAATCATTCAAATCGTCAAAATCGTTCATTTCGTTTAAATCGTCATTTCGTTCATTTGTTCAAATCGTTAAAATCATTCAAATCGTCAATCGTTCAAATCGTTGATCGTTCAAATCGTTCATTTCGTTCATTTCGTTCATTTCGTTCATCGTTGATTATTCATCGTCAAATCGTTCATTTCGTTCAAATCGTTCATCGTCATTTTCGTTCATTCGTTCATTTCGTTCATTTCGTTCATTTCGTTCATCGTTCATTTCGTTCATTTCGTTCATTTCGTTCATTTCGTTCATTTCGTTCATTTCGTTCATTTCGTTCATTTCGTACATTTCGTTCATTTCGTTCATTTCGTTCATTTCTTTCATTTCGATCATTTCGTGAAAATCGTTAATTTCGTTCATTTCGTTGAAAAACATTCAAATCGTTAAAATCGTTCATTTCGTTCAAATCGCTCATTTCGTTCATTTTGTTCAAATCGTTGAAAATTATTCAAATCGTCATAATCGTTCATTTCGTTGAAAATCATTCAAATCGTTAAAATCGTTCATTTCGATCAAATCGCTCATTTCGTTCATTTCGTTCAAATCGCTCATTTCGTTCATTTTGTTCAAATCGTTAAAAATCATTCAAATCGTCCAAATCGTTCAAATCGTTGAAAATCATTCAAATCGCTAAAATCGTTCAAATATTTTATTTCGTTCATTTCGTTCAAATCCTTGAAAATCATTTAAATCGTCAAAATCGTTCATTTCGTTGAAAATCATTCAAATCGTTAAAATCTTTCATTTCGTTTAAATCGCTCATTTCGTTCATTTTGTTTAAATCGTTAAAAATCATTCAAATCGTCTAAATCGTTAAAATCGTTGAAAAGCATTCAAATCGTTCATTTCGTTCATTTCGTTCAAATCGTTGAAAATTATTCAAATCGTCAAAATCGTTAATTTCGTTCAAATCGTTGAAAATCATTCAAATCGTCAAAATCGTTCATTTCGTTGAAAATTATTCAAATCGTCTAAATCGTTAAAATCGTTGAAAATCATTTAAATCGTTCATTTCGTTCATTTCGTTCATTCCGTTCATTTCGTTGAAATCGTTGAAAATTATTCAAATCGTCAAAATCGTTCATTTCGTTCAAATCGTTGAAAATCATTCAAATCGTCAAAATCGTTCATTTCGTTGAAAATTATTCAAATCGTCAAAATCGTTCATTTCGTTTAAATCGTTGAAAATCATTCAAATCGTTAAAATCGTCCATTTCGTTTAAATCGCTCATTTCGTTCATTTTGTTCAAATCGTTAAAAATCATTCAAATCGTCCAAATCGTTCAAATCGTTGAAAATCATTCAAATCGTTCATTTCGTTCATTTCGTTCATTTCGTTCAATCGTTGAAAATTATTCAAATCGTCAAAATCGTTCATTTCGTTCAAATCGTTGAAAATCATTCAAATCGTCAAAATCGTTCAAATCGTTCAAATCGTTCATTTCGATCATTTCGTTCATTTCGTTCATTTCTTTCATTTCGATCATTTCGTGAAAATCGTTAATTTCGTTCATTTCGTTGATAAACATTCAAATCGTTAAAATCGTTCATTTCGTTCAAATCGCTCATTTCGTTCATTTTGTTCAAATCGTTGAAAATCATTCAAATCGTTCATCATTTCGTTCATTTCGTTCATTTCGTTCATTTCGTTCATTTCGTTCAAATCGTTGAAAATTATTCAAATCTTCAAAATCGTTCATTTCGTTCAAATCGTTGAAAATCATTTAAATCGTCAAAATCGTTCATTTCGTTGAAAATTATTCAAATCGTCAAAATCGTTCATTTCGTTCAAATCGTTGAAAATCATTCAAATCGTTAAAATCGTTCATTTCGTTTAAATCGCTCATTTCGTTCATTTTGTTCAAATCGTTAAAAATCATTCAAATCGTCCAAATCGTTCAAATCGTTGAAAATCATTCAAATCGTTCATTTCGTTCATTTCGTTCATTTGCATTTCGTTCAAATCGTTGAAAATTATTCAAATCGTCAAAATCGTTCATTTCGTTCAAATCGTTGAAATCGTCAAAATCGTTCAAAATCGTTCATTTCGTTCATTTCGTTCATTTCGTTCATTTCGTTCATTTCGTTCATCGTTCATTTCGTTCATTTCGTTCATTTCGTTCATTTCGTTCAAATCGTTCAAAATCGTTCATTTCGTTCAAATCGTTTCATTTCGTTCAAATCGTTCATTTCGATTCATTAATCGTCAAAATCGTTCATTTCGTTCAAATCGTTCATTCAAATCGTTTCAAATCGTTCATTTCGTTCATTTCGTTCATTTCGTTCATTTCGTTCATTTCGTTCAAATCGTTACATTATCGTTCATTTCGTTCATTTCGTTCAAATCGTTCAAAATCATTCATTTCGTTCAAATCGTTCAAATCGTTCAAAATCGTTCAAATCGTTCATTTCGTTCATTTCGTTCATTTCGTTCATTTCGTTCATTTCGTTCATTTCGTTCATTTCGTTCATTTCGTTCATTTCGTTCATTTCGTTCAAATCGTTCAAAATCGTTCATTTCGTTCAAATCGTTCATTTCGTTCATTTCGTTCATTTCGTTCAATTTCGTTCATTTCGTTCATTTCGTTCATTTCGTTCATTTCGTTCATTTCGTTCATTTCGTTCATTTCGTTCATTTCGTTCATTTCGTTCAAATCGTTCATTTCGTTCATTTCGTTCATTTCGTTCATTTCGTTCATTTCGTTCATTTCGTTCATTTCGTTCATTTCGTTCATTTCGTTCATTTCGTTCATTTCGTTCAAATCGTTGAAAATCATTCAAATCGTCAAAATCGTTCATTTCGTTCAAATCGTTGAAAATCATTAAATCGTTCAAATCGTTCATTTCGTTCAAAATTCGTTCAAATCGTTGAAAATCATTAAATCGTTCATTTCGTTCAAATCGTTGAAAATCTATTCAAATCGTCAAAATCGTTCATTTCGTTCAAATCGTTGAAAATCATTCAAATCGTCAAAATCGTTCATTTCGTTGAAAATTATTCAAATCGTCAAAATCGTTCATTTCGTTCAAATCGTTGAAAATCATTCAAATCGTTAAAATCGTTCATTTCGTTTAAATCGCTCATTTCGTTCATTTTGTTCAAATCGTTAAAAATCATTCAAATCGTCCAAATCGTTCAAATCGTTGAAAATCATTCAAATCGTTCATTTCGTACATTTCGTTCATTTCGTTATCGTTAAAATCTATTCAAATCGTCAAAATCGTTCATTTCGTTCAAATCGTTGAAAATCATTCAAATCGTTAAAATCGTTCATTTCGTTGAAATTCAGTTCAAATCGTCAAAATCGTTCAAATCGTTCAAATCGTTCATTTCGTTCAATTCGTTCAAATCGTTCATAATCGTTCATTTCGTTCAAATCGTTGAAAATTATTCAAATCGTTCAAAATCGTTCATTTCGTTTCAAATCGTTCATTATCGTTCAAATCGTTCATTTCGTTCATTTCGTTCATTTCGTTCATTTCGTTCATTTCGTTAATATCGTTCATTTCGTTCATTTCGTTCATTTCGTTCAAATCGTTCATTTCGTTCATTTCGTTCATTTCGTTCATTTCGTTCATTTCGTTCAAATCGTTGAAATCATTCATTTAAATCGTTCATTTCGTTCATTTCGTTGCATTTCGTTCAAATCGTTCAAATCGTTCATTTCGTTCATTTCGTTCATTTCGTTGCATTTCGTTCAAATCGTCAAAATCGTTCATTTCGTTGCAAATTCATTCAAATCGTTCAAAATCGTTCATTTCGTTCAAATCGTTGCAAATCGTTCAAATCGTTCATTTCGTTCATTTCGTTCATTTGTTCAAATCGTTAAAATCGTTCAAATCGTTAAAATCGTTCATTTCGTTCATTTCGTTCATTTCGTTCATTTCGTTCATTTCGTTCAAATCGTTCATTTCGTTCATTATGTTTAAATCGTTGAAAATCGTTCAAATCGTTCAAATCGTTCATTTCGTTCATTTCGTTCAAATCGTTCAAATCGTTCATTTCGTTCAAATCGTTGAAAATTATTCAAATCGTCAAAATCGTTCATTTCGTTCAAATCGTTGAAAATCATTCAAATCGTTAAAATCGTTCATTTCGTTTAAATCGCTCATTTCGTTCATTTCGTTCATTTCGTTCAAATCGTTCAAATCGTTCAAATCGTTCAATTTCGTTCATTTCGTTCATTTCGTTCATTTCGTTCATTTCGTTCATTTCGTTCATTTCGTTCATTTCGTTCATTTCGTTCATTTCGTTACTTCGTTCATTTCGTTCATTTCGTTCAAATCGTTGAAAATCATTCAAATCGTCAAAATCGTTCATTTCGTTAAAATCATTCAAATCGTTAAAATCGTTCATTTCGTTCAAATCGCTCATTTCGTTCATTTCGTTCATTTCGTTCATTTCGTTCATTTCGTTCATTTCGTTCATTTCGTTCATTTCGTTCATTTCGTTCATTTCGTTCATTTCGTTCAATTCGTTCATTTCGTTCATTTCGTTCAAATCGTTGAAAATTATTCAAATCGTCAAAATCGTTCATTTCGTTCAAATCGTTGAAAATCATTCAAATCGTTAAAATCGTTCATTTCGTTTAAATCGCTCATTTCGTTCATTTTGTTCAAATCGTTAAAAATCATTCAAATCGTCAAAATCGTTCATTTCGTTGAAAATTATTCAAATCGTCAAAATCGTTATAAATCGTTGAAAATCATTCAAATCGTTCATTTCGTTCATTTCGTTCATTTCGTTCAAATCGTTCAAATCGTTCAATTTCGTTAATTTCGTTCATTTCGTTCATTTCGTTCATTTCGTTCATTTCGTTCATTTCGTTCATTTCGTTCATTTCGTTCATTTCGTACATTTCGTTCATTTCGTTCATTTCGTTCATTTCTTTCATTTCGATCATTTCGTGAAAATCGTTAATTTCGTTCATTTCGTTGAAAAACATTCAAATCGTTAAAATCGTTCATTTCGTTCAAATCGCTCATTTCGTTCATTTTGTTCAAATCGTTGAAAATTATTCAAATCGTCATAATCGTTCATTTCGTTGAAAATCATTCAAATCGTTAAAATCGTTATTTCGATCAAATCGCTCATTTCGTTCATTTCGTTCAAATCGCTCATTTCGTTCATTTTGTTCAAATCGTTAAAATCATTCAAATCGTCCAAATCGTTCAAATCGTTGAAAATCATTCAAATCGTTCAAATCGTTCAATTGTTCATTTCGTTCATTTCGTTCAAATCGTTGAAAATCATTCAAATCGTCAAAATCGTTCATTTCGTTGAAAATCATTCAAATCGTTAAAATCGTTCAAATCTTTTATTTCGTTCATTTCGTTCAAATCGTTGAAAATCATTCAAATCGTCAAAATCGTTCATTTCGTTGAAAATCATTCAAATCGTCAAAATCGTTCATTTCGTTCAAATCGCTCATTTCGTTCATTTCGTTCATTTCGTTCATTTCGTTCATTTCGTTCATTTCGTTCATTTCGTTCAAATCGTTGAAAATTATTCAAATCGTCAAAGTTCATTTCGTTCAAATCGTTGAAAATCATTCAAATCGTCAAAATCGTTCATTTCGTTGAAAATTATTCAAATCGTCAAAATCGTTCATTTCGTTCAAATCGTTGAAAATCATTCAAATCGTTCATATCGTTCATTTCGTTCAATCGCTCATTTCGTTAATTTCGTTCAAATCGTTGAAAATCATTCAAATCGTTAAAATCGTTCAAATCGTTGAAAATCATTCAAATCGTTCAATTTCGTTCATTTCGTTCAATTCGTTCATAATCGTTCAAATCGTTCATTTAAATCGTTCATTCAAATCGTTGAAAATCGTTTAAATCGCTCAAAATTTCGTTCATTTCGTTCAAATCGTTGAAAATCATTCAAATCGTCAAAATCGTTCATTTCGTTGAAAATCATTCAAATCGTCAATCGTTCAATCGTTCATTTCGTTCAAATTTCGTTATTTCGTCAAAATCGTTCAAATCGTTAAAATCGTTCATTTCGTTCAAATCGTTCATTTCGTTCATTTCGTTCATTTCGTTCATTTCGTTCATTTCGTTCAAATCGTTCAATTTCGTTCATTTCGTTCATTTCGTTCATTTCGTTCATTTCGTTCATTTCGTTCATTTCGTTCATTTCGTACATTTCGTTCATTTCGTTCATTTCGTTCATTTCTTTCATTTCGATCATTTCGTGAAAATCGTTAATTTCGTTCATTTCGTTGAAAAACATTCAAATCGTTAAAATCGTTCATTTCGTTCAAATCGCTCATTTCGTTCATTTTGTTCAAATCGTTGAAAATCATTCAAATCGTCATAATCGTTCATTTCGTTGAAAATCATTCAAATCGTTAAAATCGTTCATTTCGATCAAATCGCTCATTTCGTTCATTTCGTTCAAATCGCTCATTTCGTTCATTTTGTTCAAATCGTTAAAAATCATTCAAATCGTCCAAATCGTTCAAATCGTTGAAAATCATTCAAATCGCTAAAATCGTTCAAATATTTTATTTCGTTCATTTCGTTCAAATCCTTGAAAATCATTTAAATCGTCAAAATCGTTCATTTCGTTGAAAATCATTCAAATCGTTAAAATCTTTCATTTCGTTTAAATCGCTCATTTCGTTCATTTTGTTTAAATCGTTAAAATCATTCAAATCGTCTAAATCGTTAAAATCGTTGAAAAGCATTCAAATCGTTCATTTCGTTCATTTCGTTCAAATCGTTGAAAATTATTCAAATCGTCAAAATCGTTAATTTCGTTCAAATCGTTGAAAATCATTCAAATCGTCAAAATCGTTCATTTCGTTGAAAATTATTCAAATCGTCTAAATCGTTAAAATCGTTGAAAATCATTTAAATCGTTCATTTCGTTCATTTCGTTCATTCCGTTCATTTCGTTGAAATCGTTGAAAATTATTCAAATCGTCAAAATCGTTCATTTCGTTCAAATCGTTGAAAATCATTCAAATCGTCAAAATCGTTCATTTCGTTGAAAATTATTCAAATCGTCAAAATCGTTCATTTCGTTTAAATCGTTGAAAATCATTCAAATCGTTAAAATCGTCCATTTCGTTTAAATCGCTCATTTCGTTCATTTTGTTCAAATCGTTAAAAATCATTCAAATCGTCCAAATCGTTCAAATCGTTGAAAATCATTCAAATCGTTCATTTCGTTCATTTCGTTCATTTCGTTCAAATCGTTGAAAATTATTCAAATCGTCAAAATCGTTCATTTCGTTCAAATCGTTGTAAATCATTCAAATCGTCAAAATCGTTCAAATCGTTCAAATCGTTCATTTCGATCATTTCGTTCATTTCGTTCATTTCTTTCATTTCGATCATTTCGTGAAAATCGTTAATTTCGTTCATTTCGTTTGATAAACATTCAAATCGTTAAAATCGTTCATTTCGTTCAAATCGCTCATTTCGTTCATTTTGTTCAAATCGTTGAAAATCATTCAAATCGTCCATTTCGTTCATTTCGTTCATTTCGTTCATTTCGTTCATTTCGTTCAAATCGTTGAAAATTATTCAAATCTTCAAAATCGTTCATTTCGTTCAAATCGTTGAAAATCATTTAAATCGTCAAAATCGTTCATTTCGTTGAAAATTATTCAAATCGTCAAAATCGTTCATTTCGTTCAAATCGTTGAAAATCATTCAAATCGTTAAAATCGTTCATTTCGTTTAAATCGCTCATTTCGTTCATTTTGTTCAAATCGTTAAAAATCATTCAAATCGTCCAAATCGTTCAAATCGTTGAAAATCATTCAAATCGTTCATTTCGTTCATTTCGTTCATTTCGTTCATTTCGTTCAAATCGTTGAAAATTATTCAAATCTTCAAAATCGTTCATTTCGTTCAAATCGTTGAAATCGTCAAAATCGTTCAAATCGTTCATTTCGTTCATTTCGTTCATTTCGTTCATTTCGTTCAAATTCATTCGTTCATTTCGTTCATTTCGTTCATTTCGTTGAAAATTATTCAAATCGTCAAAATCGTTCATTTCGTTCAAATCGTTGAAATCATTCATCGTTAAATCGTTCATTTCGTTTAATCGTCATTTCGTTCATTTCGTTCATCGTTAATCATTCATCGTCATCGTTCATCGTTAATTTCGTTCAAATCGTTCATTTCGTTCATTTCGTTCATTTGTTATTTCGTTCATCGTTGATCATTTAATCGTTCATTTGTTCAAATCGTTGAAAATCGTTCATTTCGATCGTTAAATCGTTCATTTCGTTCATTTCGTTCAAATCGTTGAAAATCATTCAAATCATCAAAATCGTTCATTTCGTTGAAAATTATTCAAATCGTCAAAATCGTTCATTTCGTTCAAATCGTTGAAAATCATTCAAATCGTTGAAAATTCATCGTCAAAATCGTTCATTTCGTTCAAATCGTTGAAAATCATTCAAATCGTCAAAATCGTTCATTTCGTTGAAAATTATTCAAATCGTCAAAATCGTTCATTTCGTTCAAATCGTTGAAAATCATTAAATCGTTAAACATTTCGTTCATTTCGTTCATTAATCGCTCATTTCGTTCATTTTGTTCAAATCGTTAAAATTCATTCAAATCGTCAAATCGTTCAAATCGTTGAAAATCATTCAAATCGTTCATTTCGTTCATTTCGTTCATTTCGTTCAATTTCGTTAATTTCGTTCATTTCGTTCATATCGTTCATTTCGTTCATTTCGTTGTCATTCATCGTTCATTTCGTTCATTTCGTTCATTTCGATCGTCATTTCGTTCATTTCGTTCATTTCGTTCATTTCGTTCATTTCGTTCATTTCGTTCATTTCGTTCATTTCGTTCATTTCGTTCAAATCGTTGAAAATTATTCAAATCGTCAAAATCGTTCATTTCGTTCAAATCGTTGAAATCATTCAAATCGTCAAAATCGTTCATTTCGTTCAAATCGTCATTTCGATCATTTCGTTCATTTCGTTCATTTCGTTCATTTCGATCATTTCGTAAATCGTTCATTTCGTTCATTTCGTTCATTCCGTTCATTTCGTTGAAATCGTTGAAAATTATTCAAATCGTCAAAATCGTTCATTTCGTTTAAATCGTTGAAAATCATTCAAATCGTTAAAATCGTCCATTTCGTTTAAATCGCTCATTTCGTTCATTTCGTTCAAATCGTTGAAAATTATTCAAATCGTCAAAATCGTTCATTTCGTTCAAATCGTTGAAAATCATTTAAATCGTCAAAATCGTTCATTTCGTTGAAAATTATTCAAATCGTCAAAATCGTTCATTTCGTTCAAATCGTTGAAAATCATTCAAATCGTTAAAATCGTTCATTTCGTTTAAATCGCTCATTTTGTTCATTTTGTTCAAATCGTTAAAAATCATTCAAATCGTCCAAATCGTTCAAATCGTTGAAAATCATTCAAATCGTTCATTTCGTTCAAATCGTTGAAAATTATTCAAATCGTCAAAATCATTCATTTCGTTGAAAATAATTCAAATCGTCAAAATCGTTCAAATCGTTCATTTCGTTCATTTCGTTCATTTCGTTCATTTCGTTAATTTCGTTAATTTCGTTAATTTCGTTCATTTCGTTCATTTTGTTCAAATCGTTCATTTCGTTCATTTCGTTCATTTCGTTCATTTCGTTCATTTCGTTCATTTCGTTCATTTCGTTCATTTCGTTCATTTCGTTCATTTCGTTCATTTCGTTCATTTCGTTCATTTCGTTCATTTCGTTCATTTCGTTCATTTCGTTCATTTCGTTCATTTCGTTCATTTCGTACATTTCGTTCATTTCGTTCATTTCGTTCATTTCTTTCATTTCGATCATTTCGTGAAAATCGTTAATTTCGTTCATTTCGTTGAAAAACATTCAAATCGTTAAAATCGTTCATTTCGTTCAAATCGCTCATTTCGTTCATTTTGTTCAAATCGTTGAAAATAATTCAAATCGTCATAATCGTTCATTTCGTTGAAAATCATTCAAATCGTTAAAATCGTTCATTTCGATCAAATCGCTCATTTCGTTCATTTCGTTCAAATCGCTCATTTCGTTCATTTTGTTCAAATCGTTAAAAATCATTCAAATCGTCCAAATCGTTCAAATCGTTGAAAATCATTCAAATCGCTAAAATCGTTCAAATATTTTATTTCGTTCATTTCGTTCAAATCCTTGAAAATCATTTAAATCGTCAAAATCGTTCATTTCGTTGAAAATCATTCAAATCGTTAAAATCTTTCAAATCGTTTAAATCGCTCATTTCGTTCATTTCGTTCAAATCGTTGAAAATCATTCAAATCGTCATAAATCGTTCATTAAATCGTTGAAAATCATTCAAATCGTCAAATCGTTCATTTCGTTCAAATCGTTGAAATTATTCATCGTCAAATCGTTAATTTCGTTCATTTCGTTGAAATCATTCAAATCGTTCATTTCGTTCAAATCGTTGAAAATTATTCAAATCGTCAAAATCGTTCATTTCGTTCAAATCGTTGAAAATCATTCAAATCGTCAAAATCGTTCATTTCGTTGAAAATTATTCAAATCGTCAAAATCGTTCATTTCGTTTAAATCGTTGAAAATCATTCAAATCGTTAAAATCGTCCATTTCGTTTAAATCGCTCATTTCGTTCATTTTGTTCAAATCGTTAAAAATCATTCAAATCGTCCAAATCGTTCAAATCGTTGAAAATCATTCAAATCGTTCATTTCGTTCATTTCGTTCATTTCGTTCAAATCGTTGAAAATTATTCAAATCGTCAAAATCGTTCATTTCGTTGAAAATCATTCAAATCGTCAAAATCGTTTAAATCGTTCATTTCGTTCATTTCGTTCATTTCGTTCATTTCGTTCAAATCGTTAATTTCGTTCATTTCGTTCATTTCGTTCATTTCGTTCATTTCGTTCATTTCGTTCATTTCATTCATTTCGTACATTTCGTTCATTTCGTTCATTTCGTTCATTTCTTTCATTTCGATCATTTCGTGAAAATCGTTAATTTCGTTCATTTCGTTGAAAAACATTCAAATCGTTAAAATCGTTCATTTCGTTCAAATCGCTCATTTCGTTCATTTTGTTCAAATCGTTGAAAATTATTCAAATCGTCATAATCGTTCATTTCGTTGAAAATCATTCAAATCGTTAAAATCGTTCATTTCGATCAAATCGCTCATTTCGTTCATTTCGTTCAAATCGCTCATTTCGTTCATTTTGTTCAAATCGTTAAAAATCATTCAAATCGTCCAAATCGTTCAAATCGTTGAAAATCATTCAAATCGCTAAAATCGTTCAAATATTTTATTTCGTTCATTTCGTTCAAATCCTTGAAAATCATTTAAATCGTCAAAATCGTTCATTTCGTTGAAAATCATTCAAATCGTTAAAATCTTTCATTTCGTTTAAATCGCTCATTTCGTTCATTTTGTTTAAATCGTTAAAAATCATTCAAATCGTCTAAATCGTTAAAATCGTTGAAAAGCATTCAAATCGTTCATTTCGTTCATTTCGTTCAAATCGTTGAAAATTATTCAAATCGTCAAAATCGTTAATTTCGTTCAAATCGTTGAAAATCATTCAAATCGTCAAAATCGTTCATTTCGTTGAAAATTATTCAAATCGTCTAAATCGTTAAAATCGTTGAAAATCATTTAAATCGTTCATTTCGTTCATTTCGTTCATTCCGTTCATTTCGTTGAAATCGTTGAAAATTATTCAAATCGTCAAAATCGTTCATTTCGTTCAAATCGTTGAAAATCATTCAAATCGTCAAAATCGTTCATTTCGTTGAAAATTATTCAAATCGTCAAAATCGTTCATTTCGTTTAAATCGTTGAAAATCATTCAAATCGTTAAAATCGTCCATTTCGTTTAAATCGCTCATTTCGTTCATTTTGTTCAAATCGTTAAAAATCATTCAAATCGTCCAAATCGTTCAAATCGTTGAAAATCATTCAAATCGTTCATTTCGTTCATTTCGTTCATTTCGTTCAAGTCGTTGAAAATTATTCAAATCGTCAAAATCGTTCATTTCGTTCAAATCGTTGTAAATCATTCAAATCGTCAAAATCGTTCAAATCGTTCAAATCGTTCATTTCGATCATTTCGTTCATTTCGTTCATTTCTTTCATTTCGATCATTTCGTGAAAATCGTTAATTTCGTTCATTTCGTTGATAAACATTCAAATCGTTAAAATCGTTCATTTCGTTCAAATCGCTCATTTCGTTCATTTTGTTCAAATCGTTGAAAATCATTCAAATCGTTCATTTCGTTCATTTCGTTCATTTCGTTCATTTCGTTCATTTCGTTCATTTCGTTCAAATCGTTGAAAATTATTCAAATCTTCAAAATCGTTCATTTCGTTCAAATCGTTGAAAATCATTTAAATCGTCAAAATCGTTCATTTCGTTGAAAATTATTCAAATCGTCAAAATCGTTCATTTCGTTCAAATCGTTGAAAATCATTCAAATCGTTAAAATCGTTCATTTCGTTTAAATCGCTCATTTTGTTCATTTTGTTCAAATCGTTAAAAATCATTCAAATCGTCCAAATCGTTCAAATCGTTGAAAATCATTCAAATCGTTCATTTCGTTCATTTCGTTCATTTCGTTCATTTCGTTCAAATCGTTGAAAATTATTCAAATCTTCAAAATCGTTCATTTCGTTCAAATCGTTGTAAATCGTCAAAATCGTTCAAATCGTTCATTTCGTTCATTTCGTTCATTTCGTTCATTTCGTTCATTTCGTTCAAATCGTTCATTTCGTTCAAATCGTTCGAAAATTCATTCAAATCGTTCAAAATCGTTCATTTCGTTCAAATCGTTGAAAATCATTTAAATCGTTCAAAATCGTTCATTTCGTTGAAAATCATTCAAATCGTTCAAAATCGTTCATTTCGTTCAAATCGTTGAAAATCATTCAAATCGTTCAAATCGTTCATTTCGTTCAAATCGCTCATTTCGTTCATTTCGTTCAAATCGTTAAAAATCATTCAAATCGTCCAAATCGTTCAAATCGTTGAAAATCATTCAAATCGTTCATTTCGTTCAAATCGTTGCAAATTCGTTCAAATCGTTCAAAATCGTTCATTTCGTTCATTTCGTTCATTTCGTTCATTTCGTTCATTTCGTTCATTTCGTTCATTTCGTTCATTTCGTTCATTTCGTTCATTTCGTTCATTTCGTTCATTTCGTTCAATTTCGTTCATTTCGTTCATTTCGTTCAAATCGTTCATTTCGTTCTTTCGTTCATTTCGTTCATTTCGTTCATTTCGTTCATTTCGTTCAATTTCGTTCATTTCGTTCATTTCGTTCATTTCGTTCATTTCGTTCAAATCGTTCATTTCGTTCATTTTGTTCAAATCGTTGAAAATCATTCAAATCGTCCATTTCGTTCATTTCGTTCATTTCGTTCAAATCGTTGATAACGATCATTTCGTTCAAATCGTCATCGTTCATTTCGTTCAAATCGTTGAAAATCATTAAATCGTCAAAATCTTCATTTCGTTGAAAATTATTCAAATCGTCAAAATCGTTCAAATCGTTCAAATCGTTGAAAATCATTCAAATCGTTCAAATCGTTCATTTCGTTCATTAATCGCTCATTTCGTTCATTTCGTTCAAATCGTTAAAAATCGTTCAAATCGTCCCAAATCGGTTCAAATCGTTGAAAATCATTCAAATCGTTCATTTCGTTCATTTCGTTCATTTCGTTCAAATCGTTGAAAATTATTCAAGTCGTCAAAATCGGTCATTTCGTTCAAATCGTTGCAAATCGTTCAAATCGTTCAAAATCGTTCATTTCGTTGAACATAATTCAAGTCGTCAAAATCGTTCAAATCGTTCATTTCGTTCATTTCGTTCATTTCGTTCATTTCGTTCATTTCGTTCATTTCGTTCATTTCGTTCATTTCGTTCATTTCGTTCATTTCGTTCATTTCGTTCAAATCGTTGAAAATTATTCAAATCGTCAAAATCGTTCATTTCGTTCAAATCGTTGAAAATCATTCAAATCGTCAAAATCGTTCAAATCGTTGAAAACGTTCATTTCGATCATATCGTCTCAAATCGTTCAAATCGTTGATAACGATCATTTCGTGAAAATCGTTCATTTCGTTCATTTCGTTGATAACCGTTCAAATCGTTGAAATCGTTGCAAATTCGTTCAAATCGCTCAAAATCGTTCATTTCGTTCAAATCGTTGAAAATCATTCAAATCGTTCAAATCGTCCATTTCGTTCAAATCGCTCATTTCGTTCATTTCGTTCAAATCGTTGAAAATCATTCAAATCGTCCAAATCGTTCATTTCGTTCAAATCGTTGAAAATCATTTAAATCGTCAAAATCGTTCCTTTCGTTGAAAATTATTCAAATCGTCAAAATCGTTCATTTCGTTCAAATCGTTGAAAATCATTCAAATCGTTAAAATCGTTCATTTCGTTTAAATCGCTCATTTCGTTCATTTTGTTCAAATCGTTAAAAATCATTCAAATCGTCCAAATCGTTCAAATCGTTGAAAATCATTCAAATCGTTCATTTCGTTCATTTCGTTCATTTCGTTCATTTCGTTCATTTCGTTCAAATCGTTGAAAATTATTCAAATCGTCAAAATCATTCATTTCGTTGAAAATAATTCAAATCGTCAAAATCGTTCAAAATCGTTCATTTCGTTCATTTCGTTCATTTCGTTCATTTCGTTCATTTCGTTCATTTCGTTCATTTCGTTCATTTCGTTCATTTCGTTCAAATCGTTCATTTCGTTCATTTCGTTCATTTCGTTCATTTCGTTCATTTCGTTCATTTCGTTCATTTCGTTCATTTCGTTCATTTCGTTCATTTCGTTCATTTCGTTCATTTCGTTCATTTCGTTCATTTCGTTCATTTTCGTTCATTTCGTACATTTCGTTCATTTCGTTCATTTCGTTCAAATCGTTGCAAATTCGTTCAAATCGTTCAAAATCGTTCATTTCGTTCAAATCGTTGCAAATCGTTCAAATCGTTCAAAATCGTTCATTTCGTTGCAAATTCGTTCAAATCGTCTCAAATCGTTCAAATCGTTGAAAATCATTTAAATCGTTCATTTCGTTCATTTCGTTCATTCCGTTCATTTCGTTGAAATCGTTGCAAATTCGTTCAAATCGTTCAAAATCGTTCATTTCGTTCAAATCGTTGAAAATCGTTCAAATCGTTCAAAATCGTTCATTTCGTTGCAAATTCGTTCAAATCGTTCAAAATCGTTCATTTCGTTCAAATCGTTGCAAATCGTTCAAATCGTTCAAATCGTCCATTTCGTTCAAATCGCTACATTTCGTTCATTTCGTTCAAATCGTTCAAAATCGTTCAAATCGTCCAAATCGTTCAAATCGTTGCAAATCGTTCAAATCGTTCATTTCGTTCATTTCGTTCATTTCGTTCAAATCGTTGCAAATTCGTTCAAATCGTTCAAAATCGTTCATTTCGTTCAAATCGTTGCAAATCGTTCAAATCGTTCAAATCGTCCATTTCGGTTAAATCGCTCATTTCGTTCATTCTGTTCAAATCGTTCAAAATCGTTCAAATCGTCCAAATCGTTCAAATCGTTGCAAATCGTTCAAATCGTCCAAATCGTTCATTTCGTTGCAAATTCGTTCAAATGGTCAAAATCGTTCATTTCGTTCAAATCGTTGAAAATCATTCAAATCGTTCAAATCGTTCATTTCGTTCAAATCGCTCATTTCGTTCATTTCGTTCAAATCGTTGAAAATCATTCAAATCGTCCAAATCGTTCAAATCGTTGAAAATCATTCAAATCGTTAAAATCGTTCATTTCGTTTAAATCGCTCATTTCGTTCATTTTGTTCAAATCGTTGAAAATCATTCAAATCGTCAAAATCGTTCATTTCGTTGAAAATAATTCAAATCGTTAAAATCGTTCAAATCGTTGAAAATCATTGAAATCGTTCATTTTGTAAAAATCGTTCATTTCGTTTAATTCGTTCATTTCGTTCATTTCGTTATTTCGTTCATTTCGTTCATTTCGTTCATTTCGTTCATTTCGTTCATTTCGTTCATTTCGTTCATTTCGTTCATTTCGTTCATTTCGTACATTTCGCTCATTTCGTTCATTTCGTTCATTTCGTTCATTTCGATCATTTCGTGAAAATCGTTAATTTCGTTCATTTCGTTGAAAAACATTCAAATCGTTAAAATCGTTCATTTCGTTCAAATCGCTCATTTCGTTCATTTTGTTCAAATCGTTGAAAATAATTCAAATCGTCAAAATCGTTCAAATCGTTCATTTCGTTCATTTCGTTCAAATCGTTGAAAATTATTCAAATCGTCAAAATCGTTCATTTCGTTCAAATCGTTGGAAAATCATTCAAATCGTCAAAATCGTTCATTTCGTTGAAAATTATTCAAATCGTCAAAATCGTTCATTTCGTTCAAATCGTTGAAAAATCATTCAAATCGTTCAAATCGTTCATTTCGTTTCATCGCTCATTTCGTTCATTTCGTTGAAATCGTTGAAAATCATTCAAATCGTCCAAATCGTTCAATCGTTGAAAATCGTTCAAATCGTTTGCAAATCGTTCAAATCGTTCAAAATCGTTCAAATCGTTGAAAATTATTCAAATCGTCAAAATCGGTCATTTCGTTCAAATCGTTGAAAATCATTCAAATCGTCAAAATCGTCCATTTCGTTGAAAATCGCTCAAATCGTTCAAAATCGTTCAAATCGTTCAAAACGATCATTTCGTTCAAATCGTCCAAATCGTTCAAATCGTTGCAAATCGTTCAAATCGTTCATTTCGTTCATTTCGTTCATTTCGTTCAAATCGTTGAAAATTATTCAAATCGTCAAAATCGTTCATTTCGTTCAAATCGTTGTAAATCATTCAAATCGTCAAAATCGTTCAAATCGTTCAAATCGTTCATTTCGATCATTTCGTTCATTTCGTTCATTTCTTTCATTTCGATCATTTCGTGAAAATCGTTAATTTCGTTCATTTCGTTGATAAACATTCAAATCGTTAAAATCGTTCATTTCGTTCAAATCGCTCATTTCGTTCATTTTGTTCAAATCGTTGAAAATCATTCAAATCGTTCATTTCGTTCATTTCGTTCATTTCGTTCATTTCGTTCAAATCGTTGAAAATTATTCAAATCTTCAAAATCGTTCATTTCGTTCAAATCGTTGAAAATCATTTAAATCGTCAAAATCGTTCATTTCGTTGAAAATTATTCAAATCGTCAAAATCGTTCATTTCGTTCAAATCGTTGAAAATCATTCAAATCGTTAAAATCGTTCATTTCGTTTAAATCGCTCATTTCGTTCATTTTGTTCAAATCGTTAAAAATCATTCAAATCGGTCCAAATCGTTCAAATCGTTGAAAATCATTCAAATCGTTCATTTCGTTCATTTCGTTCATTTCGTTCATTTCGTTCATTTCGTTCAAATCGTTGGAAAATTATTCAAATCGTCAAAATCGTTCATTTCGTTGCAAATCGTTGCAAATCGTCAAAATCGTTCATTTCGTTCATTTCGTTCATTTCGTTCATTTCGTTCAAATCGTTTCATTTCGTTCAAATCGTTCGAAAATTCATTCAAATCGTTCAAAATCGTTCATTTCGTTCAAATCGTTGAAAATCATTTAAATCGTTCAAAATCGTTCATTTCGTTGCAAATTCGGTTCAAATCGTTCAAAATCGTTCATTTCGTTCATTTCGTTCATTTCGTTCATTTCGTTCATTTCGTTCATTTCGTTCATTTCGTTCATTTCGTTCATTTCGTTCATTTCGTTCATTTCGTTCATTTCGTTCATTTCGTTCATTTCGTTCATTTCGTTCATTTCGTTCATTTCGTTCATTTCGTTCATTTCGTTTATTTCGTTCATTTCGTTCATTTCGTTCATTTCGTTCATTTCGTTCATTTCGTTCATTTCGTTCATTTCGTTCATTTCGTTCATTTCGTTCATTTCGTTCATTTCGTTCATTTCGTTCATTTCGTTCATTTCGTTCATTTCGTACATTTCGTTCATTTCGTTCATTTCGTTCATTTCGTTCATTTCGTTCATTCGTTCATTTCGTTCATTTCGTTCATTTCGTTCATTTCGTTCATTTCGTTCATTTCGTTCATTTCGTTCATTTCGTTCATTTCGTTCATTTCGTTCATTTCGTTCATTTCGTTCATTTCGGTTATTTCGTTCATTTCGTTCATTTCGTTCATTTCGTTCATTTCGTTCATTTCGTTCATTTCGTTCATTTCGTTCATTTCGTCCATTTCGTTCATTTCGTTCATTTCGTTCATTTGGTCATTTCATTCATTTCGTTCATTTCGTTCATTTCGTTTATTTCGTTCATTTCGTTCAAATCGTTCATTTCGTTCATTTCGTTCAAATCGTTGAAAATTATTCAAATCGTCAAAATCGTTCAAATTGTTGAAAATCATTCAAATCGTTAAAATCGTTCATTTCGTTTAAATCGCTCATTTCGTTCATTTTGTTCAAATCGTTAAAAATCATTCAAATCGTCAAAATCGTTCATTTCGTTGAAAATTATTCAAATCGTCTAAATCGTTAAAATCGTTGAAAATCATTTAAATCGTTCATTTCGTTCATTTCGTTCATTTCGTTCATTTCGTTCATTTCGTTCATTTCGTTCATTTCGTTCATTTCGTTCATTTCGTTCATTTCGTTCATTTCGTTCATTTCGTCATTTCGTTCATTTCGTTCATTTCGTACATTTCGTTCATTTCGTTCATTTCGTTCATTTCTTTCATTTCGATCATTCGTGAAAATCGTTAATTTCGTTCATTTCGTTGAAAAACATTCAAATCGTTAAAATCGTTCATTTCGTTCAAATCGCTCATTTCGTTCATTTTGTTCAAATCGTTGAAAATAATTCAAATCGTCATAATCGTTCATTTCGTTGAAAATCATTCAAATCGTTCATTTCGATCAAATCGCTCATTTCGTTCATTTCGTTCAAATCGCTCATTTCGTTCATTTTGTTCAAATCATTCAAATCGTCCAAATCGTTCAAATCGTTGAAAAATCATTCAATCGTTAAAATCGTTCAAATATTTTATTTCGTTCATTTCGTTTCAAATCCTTGAAAATCATTTAAATCGTCAAAATCGTTCATTTCGTTGAAAATCATTCAAATCGTTAAAATCTTTCATTTCGTTTAAATCGCTCATTTCGTTCATTTTGTTTAAATCGTTAAAAATCATTCAAATCGTCTAAATCGTTAAAATCGTTGAAAATCATTCAAATCGTTCATTTCGTTCATTTCGTTCAAATCGTTGAAAATTATTCAAATCGTCAAAATCGTTCATTTCGTTCATATCGTTGAAAATCATTCAAATTGTCAAAATCGTTCATTTCGTTGAAAATTATTCAAATCGTCTAAATCGTTAAAATCGTTGAAAATCATTCAAATCGTTCATTTCGTTCATTTCGTTCATTTCGTTCATTTCGTTCATTTCGTTCATTTCGTTCATTTCGTTCAAATCGTTGAAAATTATTCAAATCTTCAAAATCGTTCATTTCGTTCAAATCGTTGAAAATCATTTAAATCGTCCAAAATCGTTCATTTCGTTGAAAATTATTCAAATCGTCAAAATCGTTCATTTCGTTCAAATCGTTGGAAAATCATTCAAATCGTTAAAATCGTTCATTTCGTTTAAATCGCTCATTTCGTTCATTTTGTTCAAATCGTTAAAAATCATTCAAATCGTCCAAATCGTTCAAATCGTTGAAAATCATTCAAATCGTTCATTTCGTTCATTTCGTTCATTTCGTTCAAATCGTTGAAAATTATTCAAATCGTCAAAATCATTCATTTCGTTTGAAAATAATTCAAATCGTCAAAATCGTTCATTTCGTTCATTTCGTTCATTTCGTTCATTTCGTTCATTCGTTCAAATCGTTCATTTCGTTCATTTCGTTCATTTCGTTCATTTCGTTCATTTCGTTATTTCGTTATTTCGTTCATTTCGTTCATTTCGTCATTTCGTTCATTTCGTTCATTTCGTTCATTTCGTTCATTTCGTTCATTTCGTTCATTTCGTTCATTTCGTTCATTTCGTTCATTTCGTTCATTTCGTTCATTTCGTTCATTTCGTTCATTTCGTTCATTTCGTTCATTTCGTTCATTTCGTTCATTTCGTTCATTTCGTTCATTTCGTTCATTTCGTTCATTTCGTTCATTTCGTTCATTTCGTTCATTTCGTTCATTTCGTTCATTTCGTTCATTTCGTTCATTTCGTTCATTTCGTTCATTTCGTTCATTTCGTTCATTTCGTTCATTTCGTTCATTTCGTTCATTTCGTTCATTTCGTTCATTTCGTTCATTTCGTTCATTTCGTTCATTTCGTTCATTTCGTTCATTTCGTACATTTCGTTCATTTCGTTCATTTCGTTCATTTCGTTCATTTCGTTCATTTCGTTCATTTCGTTCATTTCGTTCATTTCGTTCATTTCGTTCATTTCGTTCATTTCGTTCATTTCGTTCATTTCGTTCATTTCGTTCATTCGTTCATTTCGTTCATTTCGTTCATTTCGTTCATTTCGTTCATTTCGTTCATTTTCGTTCATTTCGTTCATTTCGGTTATTTCGTTCATTTCGTTCATTTCGTTCATTTCGTTCATTTCGTTCATTTCGTTTCATTTCGTTCATTTTCGTTCATTTCGTTCATTTCGTTCATTTCGTTCATTTCGTTCATTTCGTTCATTTGGTCATTTCATTCATTTCGTTCATTTCGTTCATTTCGTTCATTTCGTTCAAATCGTTCATTTCGTTCATTTCGTTCAAATCGTTGAAAATTATTCAAATCGTCAAAATCGTTCAAATTGTTGAAAATCATTCAAATCGTTAAAATCGTTCATTTCGTTTAAATCGCTCATTTCGTTCATTTTGTTCAAATCGTTAAAAATCATTCAAATCGTCAAAATCGTTCATTTCGTTGAAAATTATTCAAATCGTCTAAATCGTTAAAATCGTTGAAAATCATTTAAATCGTTCATTTCGTTCATTTCGTTTCAAATCGTTCATTTCGTTCATTTCGTTCATTTCGTTCATTTCGTTCATTTCGTTCATTTCGTTCATTTCGTTCATTTCGTTCATTTCGTTCATTTCGTTCATTTCGTTCATTTCGTTCATTTCGTTCATTTCGTACATTTCGTTCATTTCGTTCATTTCGTTCATTTCTTTCATTTCGATCATTTCGTGAAAATCGTTAATTTCGTCATTTCGTTGAAAAAACATTCAAATCGTTAAAATCGTTCATTTCGTTCAAATCGCTCATTTCGTTCATTTTGTTCAAATCGTTGAAAATAATTCAAATCGTCATAATCGTTCATTTCGTTGAAAATCATTCAAATCGTTCATTTCGATCAAATCGCTCATTTCGTTCATTTCGTTCAAATCGCTCATTTCGTTCATTTTGTTCAAATCATTCAAATCGTCCAAATCGTTCAAATCGTTGAAAATCATTCAAATCGTTAAAATCGTTCAAATATTTTATTTCGTTCATTTCGTTCAAATCCTTGAAAATCATTTAAATCGTCAAAATCGTTCATTTCGTTGAAAATCATTCAAATCGTTAAAATCTTTCATTTCGTTTAAATCGCTCATTTCGTTCATTTTTGTTTAAATCGTTAAAAATCATTCAAATCGTCTAAATCGTTAAAATCGTTGAAAATCATTCAAATCGTTCATTTCGTTCATTTCGTTCAAATCGTTGAAAATTATTCAAATCGTCAAAATCGTTCATTTCGTTCATATCGTTGAAAATTATTCAAATCGTCAAAATCGTTTATTTCGTTCAAATCGTTGAAAATCATTCACAATCGTCAAAATCGTTCATTTCGTTCATTTCGTTCATTTCGTTCATTTCGTTCATTTCGTTCATTTCGTTCAAATCGTTCATTTCGTTCATTTCGTTCATTTCGTTCATTTCGTTCATTTCGTTCATTTCGTTCATTTCGTTCATTTCGTTCATTTCGTTCATTTCGTTCATTTCGTTCATTTCGTTCATTTCGTTCATTTCGTTCATTTCGTTCATTTCGTTCATTTCGTTCATTTCGTTCATTTCGTTCATTTCGTTCATTTCGTTCATTTCGTTCATTTCGTTCATTTCGTTCATTTCGTTCATTATCGTTCAAATCGTTCAAATCGTTCAAATCGTTCAAATCGTTCAAATCGTTCAAATCGTTCAATCGTTCAAATCGTTCAAATCGTTTCAAATCGTTCAAATCGTTCAAATCGTTCAAATCGTTCAAATCGTTCAAATCGTTCAAATCGTTCAAATCGTTCAAATCGTTCAAATCGTTCAAATCGTTCAAATCGTTCAAATCGTTCAAATCGTTCAAATCGTTCAAATCGTTCAAATCGTTCAAATCGTTCAAATCGTTCAAATCGTTCAAATCGTTCAAATCGGTTCAAATCGTTCAAATCGTTCAAATCGTTCAAATCGTTCAAATCGTTCAAATCGTTCAAATCGTTCAAAATCGTTCAAATCGTTCAAATCGTTCAAATCGTTCAAATCGTTCAAATCGTTCAAATCGTTCAAATCGTTCAAATCGTTCAAATCGTTCAAATCGTTTCAAATCGTTCAAATCGTTCAAATCGTTCAAATCGTTCAAATCGTCAAATCGTTCAAATCGTTCAAATCGTTCAAATCGTTCAAATCGTTTCAAATCGTTCAAATCGTTCAAATCGTTCAAATCGTTCAAATCGTTCAAATCGTTCAAATCGTTCAAATCGTTCAAATCGTTCAAATCGTTCAAATCGTTCAAATCGTTCAATCGTTCAAATCGTTCAAATCGTTCAAATCGTTCAAATCGTTCAAATCGTTCAAATCGTTCAAATCGTTCAAATCGTTCAAATCGTTCAAATCGTTCAAATCGTTCAAATCGTTCAAATCGTTCAAATCGTTCAAATCGTTCAAATCGTTCAAATCGTTCAAATCGTTCAAATCGTTCAAATCGTTCAAATCGTTCAAATCGTTCAAATCGTTCAAATCGTTCAAATCGTTCAAATCGTTCAAATCGTTCAAATCGTTCAAATCGTTTCAAATCGTTCAAATCGTTCATTTCATTCATTTCGTTCATTTCGTTAAGTAATAATTTGACTTTAGGTGTATGAAAAAATATAATAAAATCTTTACTGGCTTTTCCTTATTTTGCAATATGCTACATACTTAAGGATTTTAACAGTCATTATATTTTTTTTATAATAATAACAATGTTATATTATACAGTGACAAAAATCGCTTTGAGGATCATAGACGAACAACATGGTTGAAAATTTGCCTTAACCGTTGAGACAATTTCCCAGCATAATAGAACGTACAATGAAATATCACACACTCATGGTCCTATACATATTTTATAAGAAGCAAATAACAAAAACGAATCTGCCTAGCACCGATCGATCAAACACAGACTGTTACATTACACTTAAAATAAACTAAAATTTCACGCTTACATCTTACTTTCTAATGATCGATCGTCCGGAAAATCGTACTGATTCAACGTAAATATTTTGACATCGAAGAATCGTATGACGAAACAATCGCTTTCGTATCTGAGGGGATGTTAGAAAACTTAATATCTGCAGACGTTTGATAGATCGGTCTCGGGGGTGTTTGAGTGTAGTCCGAACAGTAGCGATTCGCTTGTGCTATACAATTGTGAATTGTATGGCTAGAGGCAGCCGCTTGGGACTTCGATAAGACGCGACCGACGTTTCTAAACGCTATCCCGCTCTTTGTATCGGCAATTTTATTTTAAAGACCATGGTGATTGTAACAATAAGTGTGGTGGTAAAGCCACAGCAAATAGTTAGTCGTTTGAATCTGGGACTACAAGATGTGAATTCTCAGTTACGAATAATTACGTCATAGTCTGAGCTCACTCATTCTAGCTAGTATGTAATGATCTCAATCTGGATATTATTCAGACAAACTCAATTTGTTTCGAGTTTGCAGAATGCATTTGGTGCAAATACCAGCATCTCAAAGACTTTAATCGAATAAGCGTAAGCGTACCTTTTGGCTTACGTAATAGCAATTTCTAAGTATGACAAGTTTCCTGAATGATATCTTACATGATCATTTTCCGTATTATTTTACTTTTGTCGACAATCCTAACTGTCGACTGAAAGCTTTGACAAATCCGATTTTAATAATAGACATATTAATAATAAATTTGGACAATAGACTAGGTCTCTACAGATTTTACGTGGAAATTCCTTAAGCTTATTAAATTATTTTTTTGCAATCAATAACTCAAATATAAATTATCTCAACCATAGCACATCAGTGAAGATAGATCAAAATATTACTTCTAGTAAGTGATGCCAAAAAATGTAACTCGAAATTATTCGAAAAGATTTAAGTCACATTAAGCTATAACACAATCACATGTGTATTTGATGATATGAATAGTATTACTAAAGGGCTTTTTGCTAAAAGAACGGCCGTCCAAAATAAATATTTTGCAGGAAGCAAACAAAATGTACTCAGATTTCCAACAAAACAATTTAATCCTAAACAACAGTTTATTCATGTTGCGTTATTTTTAAACAACACTCGCTCACAATCGATTTGCCAGTGCACATCGTCCGTTGCATCAGTACCCGCAAAAAGCGGCTCTCGACACTACCTCACAATGACTAATGATGTAGCGGTAGACTGCGGATTCCGAAAAATACCTCGCACTCGCTACCCGTAGACAATGACGATTGAAATACGTATAATTGAGTAAATGTTCAAAGGTGCCGCGGTATTGGGTATAAAACGGGATTTGGTTTTAGAAAAATGAGGATTGTTGGATAAGGAATGTCTAGTTTAAGCGAAAATGTATGAAGTTTGGGCTTAGTAAGAATCAGATAAAGCGAGTTCTTTCATAATGAATATCATTATCAGACTCCGAAGGATTTCAAGATCTGGATAAAAAGTTTAGTCGTAAACTTCATATTTTTTTTTATTTTTATGCTTCGGATGTCTTGGGTATACTCAAAGAATCTCATTCATCTAAAATCTAAATTTTATTCAAACCTATTCTAAGATTATATCTTATGTCACTAAGTAACTAAAATCCAATGTGCTTAAGCCACCTTCAACACACAATCTGAAGGGCACATCCATTAACCGTACATGAACACAGAACAGCTGAAACCTAAACAAAAATCCAGTTTTCAAATCGAATTCACACAAAGACTAGGACGGTAGGTATAAGCCGATCCTTTGCACCAGCCAAGAAAAATAGTAGAAAACCCATTAA
This sequence comes from Chrysodeixis includens, assembly GCA_941860345.1. Lineage (NCBI taxonomy): Eukaryota > Metazoa > Arthropoda > Insecta > Lepidoptera > Noctuidae > Chrysodeixis > Chrysodeixis includens. The sequence goes on along the minus strand of OW796102.1, from coordinate 3,977,077 downwards.
TAACTGTCACGGTCTCCTTGTTAAATGCATACAATACTTGGAGCTTTTTAAAAGGCTCACAAAGGGGACTTGGCTAAATTAAAAGTTTTTCGATACAGCCGCTCGCGACATTGCACAGAACTGGAGACGGTAATTATTGTACGTTACTTGTAGCGATAGCATATTATGTTGTGTAATTTGACAGATTTGTTTTATGCTTAGAATTTTAAAACTAGGTAAAACTCTTCGATTACATATTAATTTTTTATTAGCCGTTAGTGTCCCACTGCAGGGCAAAGGCCTCCCTTCCCTTCTTCCACCTATCCCGGTCTATGGCTAACATATACAAATCGATTAAATTTAATGCAAATTTTGAAAAAGCGATTTTAGACGATCCAGCCCATCGCCGTTTCGATGTGGAAGAGAGAAGCCGCTCTACTCTACTCTACTCCTACTAGAGGTTTTGCTATACAAACTGCATACCACAACGGCAACAGCTGTGATACAAGGATATAAATATAAAATGAAAAAATGATTTTGGTCAGCTACTACTAGCGATTTCAATATAAAGTTGAAAATGAACCTAAACAATAATGCAAAAAGCTAGAAGCATGGGAATAAATCCTACACAGAATACGTACAAGTTAGTAACAACATTAAATTCTCATTAAAATTAAACACCTATGTATTGTATTCTGAGAACTTATACAATATCATAATCACACAGAAAAAACAGTAGATGTAAAATAATATCTATGCAACTATTTTATCTAGAAGGTTACGTTGAACATTAGCTTGTAGTGGTAACAGGTCTAAATAAGTACCTATATATTATATGAAAAATTGCTAAATAGCTCTCATAAAAATATTATTATAAGAACGGTAAAAATAATTTAGAATATAACTATACCTATTTAGTAGTAGTAGGTCGGTAAAAAGAGTCGAGGAGTTGAAGGACCTTATACAATTACAACAAATCTTCACGCTGTTAAGGTAATCTCTTAATATTTCTACAAAAAAGAATTCGCAGTTACCAGTTTTGGCAACAAAAGTAATATTGCCAAATTGAAAAACAGAACCAAAATTACTTAAATTGCTGACCATACTTTGCAGGTTCGTACGTCAACTGACACTGGTTTGTAAAGACACATTTAAGCGGAAAAAAATCAAAATTAATGATATCGGTGGCAGCTACTAGGGCACAGTTGAATACACTCTTTCATAGTTCTACCTTGGTACGAACGTTTCGTGATTTTCATATATATTTTTGTTTAAAGTACACATTCACAATATACAATGTGCAAAAGTACAGACTCATTGTAACTACTTTAAAACAAAAACTTGAATGTTAAACCTTAAACTACAGTTGAAGGTGACAGTCGTTTCTTTTTACGGAAATTATTAAAACTCAGTATGATCAAAAACCTGGCCAGCTCAGTACATAACCTCTAAACTACGGAACGAAGAAAAGAAAAATTAAATACCTACAAAAAAAACTTCAAATACCTATAATAAAGGCATTGCACAAGGTATAAAGAATGACGCAATTTATTTGTTTATATATTTTATTTTTTACTGACAACTAATCAGCGCATAATTCAGGAAAACACGGGCTGTCCCATATCACACGACCTGGATAGTGGCTTGATTGACTTATCATTACAATCTCAGCAACGCAAGAAAACGAAACGATATCACAAAGCAACACTATAATCATAACACTACAATCAACATCCATTGCCGTTTACCTTCCAAGACTTCAAACTACTGTTCTTGAGAAACGAGTAATGGAAAGCGAATGGTTATAAATATCGTTTTGTTTGGCGGTTTGTTGGTGAAGTATTTCCGTCGAGTTTACGCGGGGGCGCTTGCCTCCGCCTCATCAGGAGATACCATCTTCAGACAGCCAGTGTGACGTCGGACCTGATCTCCCGTCAATGTTTTGACGTGGGATTTAGTACCTAAGAACATGTAGGCTTGGTTATATTCTTGTTCTTTGTGTTGAAATTACTATGGGTTAGCACGGTTTTGTTTTATTTTCTGAGGTGTTTGATACATCTTTGATGAAGTGGTAGATTTCTAACAATGAGTTTATAATTATGTTTGGTACCTACATGGGAGAGGTCGAAGTAGTGTTTGGTGCTAAATAAAATTAGTTTAGAAGTCTGTATGTAATTGGATAAAACCTCTGTTAGGCTCAGGGTATATAATTAGAATTAAGACAAGAGATTAGGTGAAGCTGATAATGGGTAGGTGATTTAAATACAAAAACCTTCCCTAGTAAATAGATTATCGTGATAAAATGTTTAGTTTTTACACGGTTTAGTAGTAGAGCACAATTTTTTAAGCACCTACTTACAAAGCTAGCAATAAAAATAAACTTAATAAAACTCATCTACGATAACAAAACTGGCAAACAAGAAGCGTCAGCCGGTTACTCCAAAATTTTACTCCCCTGCTCCTAAAACAATACCGAAGAAATTGCATATCGATCTTCAAATTTTAATTACTCTAACAGTGAGTAGCAATCAGGCAGAGACCCTGTGACCCATTTTAAAAGTTTTATACGTACCGAGAAGGCAACGAGGGGAGTGATAAATGAACAACATCAATCAGAAGAATAAGTGTTGCAAATTTTCACCCGGCAAGTTATCGTGGCGCATGGTCGTCCAACTTGTTTTAAATGATAAAAGTGATCGAGTGCGTCGCGATTATCAGCGTGTTCAGAGCGACGTGTTGGGTGCTCTGTAATTTTTGTTGAATGTGTATTTTTGGTCACTTTTTATTGTTTCTGTAGGTGGGTGTTGATTTTGTAACGGGGTACGCAATTTTGGGAGTCAAGGAAAATGTTTGAGTTTAATGAATGCTCTGATTTTGTACCCAGTATTCATACGACGTGTGTTACTCCAAAATTGCATAGTGTATCTCGAAAAAGATCTATGAAATAAATGATTGAACTAAATTTAATTTCATTGAAAAGGACATACACATCTTTAATTGAAATACAAAATAATCCAATTTATTTATCGAGGGTGGCCGAAGTTAACTCAAAGCGAAAAGTAATTTGAGATTCGATACAGTGCCTTCCGATCCAGTTCCTACATTTTGCAAGAAACTTTTAAGTGAAACGTTCATTCTAAAGTGGATCGAAGATCCAAACTGACGGCAGAGCGATTGTTTCCGAGGGATATTTCTTTAAGTAGATCAAATTGTAAGACAGGCTTGGTGTAATGTTGTGTATTTTATTAAGAGCGATTTAAAATTTCTAGTGATAATTTTACAGTATGGAACAAATACATTTACAATAATTATGTAGTCATGTATGTCGGACACATGCGACAACAGAATTTGAGAAAGTAAATTTTTGGTTTTTAAGTTCATGGCAAATATTGGGATTAAATAAGTTAGTACTCGTAATATGAGGCTGAGAATGGAACTAAAACTAAAATAGAATGTACATAAATACATACATAAACGTCACGCCTCTTTCCCTTGGGGGTAGGCAGAGATCACATCTGCCTATTCATTTCTTAATTATCAAATATAATGTGAAAATAAAGAAATGAAAACAGAAGTCAGTTGGAGATAAATACTTGAAGTTCGAAACCTTTAAAGCCAGAAGTAGCTAACCCTTTCATATTTTCTAATGAAAACTTAGAGATAAGATGAATTAAGTTCGATACCCTTTTCGTGTACACAAGGGAACGATAGATGTCGCCATCAATTTATGTTATCTCCGACGAGTGACGACCGGCTACCGTAGAAACATTGACGCTGAACTTCCGCGGATATCTATAGAGCTGTTTTACCTATGAATAAAAAATGTTGGTACCAAGATCTGTTTAAGAAATAAATGTAGGATACGTAACGTGATTTGCGTTTGGTGGAAATACATATGTAGTTAGCCATCCACGACTGAACCAATATTATTAATAAATTAGACATTACTCCTAAAAACAAGCCTGCCTTTTAGAAATTCGGAGTCCTTTAACTAACTACATCATTTAGGCAAATTACTGCTACCTGTACAACTGTGCAAAATAAAATTGATAGGCTTCTTCTACCGTCAAATTAACTGCATTAATCAGACATTTTGTAATCAAAGCAGACGTTATTTCATCTCTTTATATTTCATCACCCAACTTGGGCAGTCCTAGATCGGGGACAGTTTTAGGTAACTATTAAAAAATAGCCCTGTCGTACGCTATTAATCAATGTTCGATAAGCCAGCTCAAAATAGGCGGTCTGTGTTGTAAGGTAATTTATTTTATAAATCCGAATGCGATTGAAAGACTAACTGAACCACTTTTACATGACCCTTGCCATATATTAAACGTTCTCTCAAAGCTTCTATCTTTTGTTTTTCTTGGAGAGGCAGGGGAGGTCTTAGTGCTTGGTCGTTTTATATTAGCGATGGCCGATAGTGGCCGTTGTATTGACAACGTTCCATGGACAATGGGCAATACATTTATCAGGACATCACGTAATATTCCTCGCCCGATTGAATAAAGGCAATGGGATCTGTAGAAATACTATTGATTTGTTGATTACTTGTCATTACTCTACGAAATGTACCATCACATACATATTATAAGAATAACTCATTCCTAAGTAAGTAGGTTCCGTCTACGTTCATTTCGCTAGCCATTTCAATGAAAAATGTTTGGTGTTATTTGCGTTAAATTGCTATTTTTCGATTATAGTTGCTGAAAATTTGTAATAATTGGTTCTATTGCATATTTTCAGCGACTATAATTGAATAATACTCATCTTTCATAGAGACAACTTATATCTTCAGCGGGTTTTTCAAGAAAAAATCTTAGTCAATTTCGGAAACAAAAAGCTATGAGCGTTTTCTCCGGAACGATTCAAATAAAAAAATCTAAATCTGTCTGTTATATTTGTTGACAGTAAGAGCACGCCACCTATTGTTACTAAAAGGGAAGCAGTTAGGAAGGTACCTTACCATGAAGTACACCAGTTACGCGGTGCCACCGTAGTTCAGTCAACAATGCGATCGTAAACGCCATCTGTTATCGAGTAGTATGAGTTAGGTAAGTACTATACATAATTATGTATAGCTGTATAATATTATCAATGTATGTAATTGTACTAAGTATCTATATCTATTATTCTGCTATGCTGTTTGGTGAAATATTTAGATTTTTGGATTCAGATTTTCTGTTCTTCTCATGGAAGCACCGTACTTATTGTATATCGTCGATTTGTTTAGTACAGTTTTGTAAGCTTATTTGAAATTTCTATAATATCTATAATCATCATTTTTACGTATCATTCCAGTACTTATATCATGAGAACCTAAAAGGCTAGGTTAAGTCACCTAAACTATGAATTGATCAATGATTGGTAGTCCTCCTGGTAGAGATAGGTTTATTACTTTAGCAGATATTAAACGTTGATTGTTTTAACATTACAATTATATCTCGAAAAGTACTCATCAGTTCTGAAACCGCATTTAAATTTAAATTTTATTATTCCATAACATACCATGCAATAATCCAAGACTGTTGAAGATTTTAGTGCTACCATAAATAGTAATGCAAAATTTTGCGCTCTTGAATCGTCTTACAGAGGAACTAAACAGGATATACTTCATTGTTTTTCCATCCATTACTCATACCATTTAGATTTCTAAATCATAAATTAATTATAGAATATATTTCTTAGTACGTGATATTATAGATTGTAAAATGTGCAGTGTTTTTCAGAGAATAATATCTAAAAGACCATGTTCCTTATGAATCTAGTCAACGTTACTGCTTTAGTAACACTTGGATTATGAAATGAAGATGAATAGTACATTTCTAGGTACATCGAAACACTAGACCCTGGGAAATTATCAATGGAATACAGTATCCGATTATACTATTCAGGATGTCTATAGACTTTGGGTATTCCACGTTACCACCAATAGGAAAGGGAATACTGCAAAACTCAGCTAGTTTATTTATTTATTAATTAGGCTTTCATAATCATATAACATCGGTTTACTCGACTATATTTATCGGGATAGCCGGACTAGTTCCGGACCTAACCGGAGTCCTTAATCATGAGCTGACGCGGAAGGGTCGTGAGTCAAAACTGGCTCGCGACCAGTCCATCTCACGATGGTTATTACAATAACATAGGCTTTCATATTTTAGATTTTTGTTAGACTTTCTTATTGTAATGCCAGTTATCCTATTTCCAATATTTGGATTCTAAAATGAAGATAATTTGATTCTTGGTTGTGAGTTGGGTGTGATTCATGATTTCAAGATTATATGAGAAGTCACCTTAGATCTGAGCCAAAATGATAATCCGTTAAATTTTATAACCTCTTTCATGTAAGATATCATATTAACCAGTTAATTTTTAAACAAGTGAGGAATAAATAAGTTACAAGCCTTGTAAATTTATTGTATTGGAATTTCAAATATTTAAATTACAAAGAATAATTTGGCAATGTCATTAATTGAATCTTTTAATAAGAATAAGAATAAATTAGGGTAAATAAATCAATCAGTTTGCAATACAATTTAAATTTTATTTTATTACATTTTATAATCATATTGCAGCTTGTTCTTTGAGCACACCCAAGGGTTTATCTGAAACAGAAATACAAGACGAACACAAACCTAAATCAAAAATAATAAATATTGTTTACAACGACATACTATTCTTTATATAAAATAAAGGCCCTACAGTTTTAAATGTTAAATCACAGATGCATTGATAAATGTACACAAAAATAAAACATCAGCAAATAAAATAAAGGCCCTATAGTTTTAAAAGTTAAATCATAGATTCATTGATTAATGTACAAAAAAGCAATATTTTGATATAAATCCAGTTTAAAATATTTTTGCTTTATTCCGTTCTATATTGAACAACAAACAATCCTGATTTATGTCAACATTTAATATATACAATTCCAATATGCAAATTCAAAACTGAATACGATATACAAACAACAATAAATTCAGTTTGAACAGTAAAACAAAAGAATTTCGAACGAAATATTCATAAAATCCGATGACAAAGCACCTCTATTTCAAAAAGTAAATCTCAAATAGTCATGAATCGATACTCTGTTATAGCTTTGACTGAATAAATGTGAATGAAAGGAATGAACTGCATCTATAATTCACACTAGTGGTACAGTTACTGCGACAATGCTTTGAGTAAGAGTAATAAAGCTTAGGAATACTGTATGGGATACACATTGTAGCTTTATGGAGTATAAAGTGTTCAGGATAGTGGATTGGTGGCTTTATCGTATCATGTGGAATAATGTATGTGCTGGTTTTATGACACCTACAATGTTTCTTGTTTTAGTTGAAGTGTAAAGATAGGTAATGTGTTTATGGTCAGTGCAAAGTGTGCTGTCATTTAGTTATATATTTATAATGAAGATAAGATAATATGAGACATTGTTGTTTGAATCGATCTGATTTTCTTACAATAAGTAATTCCAAATTATTATATTTTTTGCGTTCCCCAAATTAGGTAAGAAGTAAAGATCACTTAAATATTTACGAACAAAATATGTAAAAACTATTTTGAAAATCAATTTAATCCTATTTGTTAATTATTTAAATTTGTTTCAAATTAGTTAAATGATTTCGTTTTTTTTTTAGGTGTGAGCACAATTTAAAATTTGCTGTAAATACAAAGAAAGTGCGCAAGAGCCTGTTTCTAATTAATGAGATGCGAATGCAATTGCGAATCTTTATGTTCTTGTATCAAGATAAAATCAATCATCAAAAAAGAAAAGCACAAAAATACAACAACATCAAAAAATCTTCAAATCATCTTGATTGTTTCTTTCTTCCGAAACTCATACTTCTATCTTCGAAGCGAAGGGCGGTTAGTAGCGAGGTCTTCCAGCCGTGAGATACCTGTAGAGACGAGCTTCTGATGTGAACTAAACTACAAAAGCCCGGATCTACAGGGTAGATCACGAATGTGCCATTATAATCTTCGAATTTCAAGCCCGTAGTTAAATTTCAAATTTTCGAAGTAGAGTTTCGAGTTTTCGAAGTAGAGTTTCAAGTCTTCGTAGTTTTGTTTCGAGTTTTCGTGTTCGGACGAAGTTTTCGACTGCAGCTGTTGCCGATGTCCCGGGAATACGATCTGAAACTTCGAAATGTTTTTCTTATTACATTCTTTTCATATCTTCGGTGATCCATTTTTTTTTATAAATAGGCTTTTGTTCTGGAAAAACAAATATTTTTACCAATATTTTTTTATAAAACTATCATTTAAGAAAGTTTATAGTAATTGGTGCAAAACTGTTATATATTCCGTCTAATGTTTCCATATAATAAATCTCTAAACTACACCAAATTTAAATAAAACCCCGTATTTTATTAACTCTTGTTTAATAAAGTACGTCGGTACTATATATCAAGCAATATTGCTTGACAGCAAAATTTTAATATGTGTTAAGACTCATACGTCGCGTTTAACACGAGCCTTCATAATATGAACGTGTAATTAACATGACAGCCGCCAGCATCCGTTTAATATGGAAATCTCGTTACTTGTGACATACGTAATCTATCATTTATTACCTCGAAAATGCTTTGTGAGGTACGCTCGGTATTTCGGCTGCTGAAGCAATTTTCATTAGGGTTAGTGTTTGCGATTATTTACGATTGAGTGTAGAGTTATGATCCAGATATAACCAGTTTATGATTATGGTTATGTTGGGATTACGGTTTGAATAAGCTGTTCCGGCTGATTGCGTTATAAAGATAAATGTGGTAAAGTTTTTTTATAGAATCAGTTGAAATTCAAAATGTGGAAAACCAAACGTAAGTATTGATTTTCTAAAAATATCAAGTTAAAAATGCCGAATACCCCAAATGAAATAAAATTATAAGCCCAAAAACATCCCAAATACTTTTCGCGAAAACATTTCCGCTAAAAGGAAACTCAGCGCGTTTCGGAATTCAATTTACACGCAACAATACAACACTTTTACCCTAATCTGATAGCATGACGAGGGATCACAAATCGGAGGAATCAGCATCGAAACCTCGCGGGATTCGCCGCAAAAAATATCTCATCGTTTCCGCAAATCATTGTGACCATTGTATAGTCGATAATGTAGTTGAGGAAAGCGGGGCTTAACAAAAAGGTTCACTTAATTGCACGGGGGAAGAACGCTGAAAGGCGAGCGGTCTTTGTTTCCCGCGAGGCCTTTGTACGAACTCACCCGATCGTCTGACTCATCAATTTCCTCAGATTGACGCAGACCCTTTGAGACTAAGATTGCTCTAACGTGGATAGACGTACGACACGTTCGTAAACTTGATGAGATGTCAGATTTACGAGGGTGTGTCTAGTTCCTCTGATAATTAATTAAACGAAAACTAAAATCTGTATAAGGAAAACGGAGATTTCTAAAATCCCACCACAACTAATCAAATGTTTCAATATTTTTTTTGTCTTTTATTAAAAAATTCAATATAATTGAAACAAAATATTCCCAAATTAAAACCAGAGACTATAATATACCGGAAACTATATTTGTCAAACTGAATATTATTAAGAAAGCGTATAGCAAAGGTTGACAAGTTAATGGTAAAGAACACTTAGTACCATATAAATGAACCATTATACAAACTAAGCGAGCAAACTCGACACTCAAACTATCAACTATCGTCCTAACGACTGGCATCGACTAAGCCTTAATTAAGGCTCATTTATAAATCTAACTGGAAGCCCGTATAGGTGCCGCTTACGTAAATATCTACAAGCAATTAGCCCGAATAGAACTAACGTATTACAACGTTTGGGGGATTGAGCAGAAATCCCCCTTAGGTTGTCTGCCCCCTAGCCCCCCACCCCCAGTCTGCGCTGCGTCGCCCTGCCATCATTAATCTTGTGTGCGAGCAAACAGTCCTCCAGAGCAACTTTAGAGCTGTACCGTGTCGATAATGTAAGTAAACTATCGCAGATATGAGCGATAACTGCCTTGAGGCCTTCCCAACCCAACGACGCTTAATTAATTGGATTTTAGATACAGCCCCGAGAAATTCGCCTTGAACAGAATTTAACGGCAATTAATTTTGATTTGTCTAATAAAGCTTTGTTATAAAGCATTTATTAATTTTGCAATTTACGCCTGAATTTATCTGTAGGTGCTTTGTGAAAATACTTTTTCATTACATTTTCTCTCGTTCCATTTTGAAAACCTTCTCATAATTGAAAACGATCGCTCTACTTGATGCTAAACTCTGTAAAAAAAAATGTTTACTAACGGATTCTTCATTTGTGCTGATTTCATGAAATCGTTCGGCGGAAAGATTTCGTTTCAGATTCGTATCGGAGGCAGTGAAAACGGTTTCTTTTATCTGCAGACCGGGGTGCCCTCAAATATTTTATGTGGGTACACGGGTCTGTGCCATTAACTAATAAAAAGGGTCTGGATCTTCGATCTCTGATAAAATTGTTATTTAAGTATCCGGCGTAATTCTGGAACACGTTTACTTTACTTAAATTATCATTCCATCCGAGTCAAAAAGCAGTTATCAATTTTATTTTCCCTGTCAAAACTCCTAAGAAAATCAAGGGCATAAAGGTTCTTCAAAACTGCAAGCTTGCTTCAAAACGATCGAAGTCCGCAGTCACCCAAAAATTGCTGCATAATGAAAAATACACCTTAAAATACAGAAACGTACCTAGTATTGTTTGCCCCTCGGTTTTTCTCATATCAGCATGTTTTCCCCCCTCCGGTCCTGAAACGTTCAATCCCAAATGTTACATTTCAATATGCTGACTAAAACAAACGTTACTTTTAGTTCACCCTTCCGACGTGTTTTATTTGAAAACAATATGTCTCCGTGTGTCTTGGAGCACATATCTTTTTATTTCTTTTTGGTAAATGTCGTTTTTTGCTACGTAGATATGACTTGTGTTTCGTATACGATGTTAAAATAAAAAAAGGTTGCGGAAAGCAAGCATCCTTAAGATGCTTTATCGATAAATGTTAAGTAAAAGTGTAAAAACAAGTATTGGAAGAGAAACCAATATATCTTATCATGAAATGTTTCATAGTCGAAGTATAACTTAAAATAGATTCAAACAATCCATTTATCGCAGATTTCCAAAAATCCAATTGACTCAAGCGTAAGCGTAAAACTTGAAAATATTGAAGCAACAAATTCTCAGTGATATCCATTTAGTGCTCCAAAACGTGCTTTCAACAAGAGCATTGTACCGTTAATATTGATTTTAGATCCCCTCTCAAACCTCGGCCACTCCACGAGATATATCCATTGTGTAATGTTACCTAAACCAACTCCCTATGTAGCGTCCATAAAACGAGAAGTGCACACCAATTTACGCTTAAAACGCAAGTAGCATAAAGTGCAAAATTCGATACGCGCATTGCGCCAATGCGTTCCGCTATAAATTTTGGTACTGATACAGCTATAAAAGCGGATAGTCCAATATCGTAGCGAATATTGCAGTTACGAAAATATACTGGCATCGTGTTGAAATTCTCGTGGCCTTTTTAATTTAAAAGTACCGAGTAAAATATAAAATTGCTTTTTACTCGCTTTTTGTAGCTGAAAACATGTTATACATTAACGGGGAAAACTAAGTAATTAAAATTTGCGCTGCCGACGGTGGCTGTAAAAGTTTCCTATAATACGAAAATGTTTTAATATGGACATAAAACTGCACTTAACGCTAGCTCAGAAGCGTTAATAGTTGGAAAGTAGGTGTTCTTTTATTGTACAGGCAAGTCTAGTTCTATTTTATGCCAATAATTTATACGTAACGACCATATTGGATTAAAGTTTCGATTGCCTTGCATTGTCAGAAGATTTAACATTTAAAATGTCTAAATTAGACCTAGCTATGACAATGGAACTGTAAAACCCAATTGGCGACGTAACTTTTATTCAACGACAGAATTATAATCACAAATTAAATTAGTTAATCCATTACGTCAGCGAGTGTGACCCACAATATCCGCGTACATTAAACTTGATCCCATTAAACAAAAACTTTGCTCTTAATATTTTAGCTAACGACTTAACTTTGGACATACGCCCTTTTGAGGTTACCATTTAAATTTGTCGAGTAATGTCAACATTAAAGTTTATAGTTCACATTTGAAAGTAGGTGTAAAAATAAAATAGAGAGACAGCCCTAATACCTCTTAGTTACCGCAACATAAACCATTGTGAGCTGACGCACATAAGCGACGAGAAGAAGGCGGTCGGAATAGGGTTGTCACGTTTTCAAACTTCATTCACTATAAAAGTTTTAGAAAGGTTTTTACTAAGTAAAGGGTCTGCGAATTCTTTTGATTAAATTTGTTTATGTAGCAACGACCTCGACCCGGCTTCAGACGTGCGCGGTTTGGGGTTGAGCCTTATTACTACCCACTGGAACTCTCGACTAAATTAAATTGAATCGCATAACTGAAATTGACGAATAATCTTCTTAAGTCCATTTACTCGCTTTCACTTTTATTTACACTTATTAATTTCAACTTATTTTATTTTAAAATATCGTGGGATGAAGCTTTATTATATTAAGCACTCTTACTTTACTATTGAACTAAAAGGTACACTCACTTTATTAAACAAATAAACTTTTAGAGATAGAAGACGCCCAACGACTGCACACTGCAACTAGCAAAACCGTACTGAATACCAGCCCGACGGTATTCCCCTTTAAAGCACTAAATATGTACTATCTACATATCTGCCAACAATGTAACTAACCCCTCTCAATTGGTACATGGTGTACGCTGCCAAAATTATCAACAAAGCCAAACTGTACCCTGATTAACCGTCGCTTAAATCAAAGAACCGAGGGTCGGGCTTGGCGCTGCGCCAGCCGACCGCCACAGATTTATATTGCAAACATATTTCCATATAGCAGCGATCGATACGCCTATCATATGGGAGTATGGGAGTACGGAGCCAAGTTGGGTTTTGTTCGCCAAATGAATATTTTACTGCGATTCCGGGCTGTGAAAATGTCTGGCGTAAAATACTGCCAGCACTATTTGTTCATTTATAAGCGTAAAATTAAATATACTGGCTTGGCGTGTTTTATTGTGTGAATTGTTCTAGAACGTGCATCTGTCATGAATGTGATAATTTATTAGTATTATTCTTTGGAGGAATAATTCCATCATTTTCAGGTTCTATACGGATTTTATCTATCAAACCGAAATAGAATGGATAATCGCTTTACTTAATATCATTTAGCTGATGTTCATCTAATAGTCATTCGATAATTATCGGCTAATTAATTGTTATGGTAAGAACTAAATTAAACATATTGACTACCTTTTAAATTCGAACCGTAATAAATAGGACCTAATTACTTCCAAAATGGCCGAATTGTTAGCTCGACCAACATTTTTAAGCACCTTTTCTATAGCCGCATTATTTTTAGAGTATATCAGCATTCAGCAAATAAAATCTTTTAACACGAGTTTCCGATAACGTTAGAATGATGAAATGTAATCCTTGTTACACATAAGGATAATGCCAATATAGAAATAACTTTGATCCCGATTTGTTAGCATTCAATTATGACTTGTTTGGCCTTTAAATAAGATTTTATAGCTATACGTCATTAATCATGTTCGGCAAATAGTGGTAGGCATTTCGGCCAGTTCGGCAAGTATAGCTTACGTAGTGGTGCTTGTTAGATCGCATGAGCATTTCAAAGCTTACGGGAGAACATGTAAGTATAAACTCAAAACGATACTAAATTGAAACTGTAAAAAGACTATGGAAATACCCAAGCAAAAAGGCAGCAAGAAAAGAAGCACTTTTAAAACCTGAAGTTATTTACCGATAAGCACAGGGAATTACACCGAACATTTAAACATCGCAAGTCTGTTTTTTACCAAACGAACAGAGAGCAAAATTCAATCCGAGAAAAAAGATCCAGAACTTTCAAGATTGTTTTTCTTTTAAACGCAAACAAAGGGAGAAGCTCCCAAGGAAATTAAACGTGGCTTGAAATAAAAGAGCAACGGAGCGGCGGACTTTTTGTCAAATAGCACCGCTCCACCGTCAGAACTTTAAGGTTTTTTGATTGCAAAACTAATTGGAAGCAATTACATTGTTTTTTACTTTTACTGCCTTAAACAAAATACTGGGAATAGGTTATGTATTCTACTTAATTACTTTGGTACGTGAGCGGTTCGGGAATTATTATTTAAATAAGATGTAGGAACGTTTTGATACTATAAAAAGGCTGGACTCGTTCGAATTTGTACCTAACCCTCCTTTGTTTGAGTTTGTATTAAAAGAATATATTTCTGTATAGTAAATATTTGGTAATTGATATCCAATAAAAATAATACTGATTTAAAATGTAGATTCATAACAATTCTCGAGCACAATTTGTCACCATCCAGTTTCACCAGATGCGACTGAATTTCAGACAAATGTCGACTGTTTGTAACGCATGTCAAAGGTATTAGTACGACAACTGGGACTGACGGCTTAACATGCCTAATCTCCGAGGTATTAACGTCTAAATCAAATTATAAAAGCAGAACAATTCAGGATTAAAATTAAAAAAGGTTACATGTGTTTGTGTAATATAGAACCAGTATATTTTTTCAAAAACGGAACAGAGAAAACAAAAGACGACTGAGAACTGTCTCCGTATTTCTGTAAGAGGAACGTAAAACAAAACTTAACCAACACAATTGCGACTGGAAACAGCAAGAACGAGCGTTATCTACTGCATTAACTTAATATACAATACTATTCGCCGCTAAACCCGAACAAAGCGGGTACATAAGTCACGCTTAACTTGCAACTATCTCGGTGTACGAGACAATTGGAACCAGGACTTAATTTAGTTCTCTGCAGTCGCTTTATCTGCATAACGGAGCAGTTAAGCTGGTACATTTGCGCTGTCACAAACTTAGTCGTGCAAGCCTAAAATATTACCTGTGTTAAGTCGGGCTAGAGTTAAATTTAATAGGCAAGTGTAAACTGGAGTTTAGCGACGGTAAAACTCGTTTAAGTACCGAATAATCTACTTAACTCTTTCAGAACTAGCTTGTTTGGTGTGGTAATTACTCTACTAAACAAATATAGGTATATTTTATTCCTAGCCTCTAGTATCCCGCTACGGAACAAAGGCTTCCTCCATACCCTTTCACGTTTTTCTAACCCGCGCCACCTCGACCCAGTCCTAGGCACTATACCGAAATAACGAGAAAGAACTTTCATAATAAACTACGGATACAAAGCTGGTGACACAACATGGGCTATAACCCCATAATACATAGTTTTCCAGAGTAATATCTGGTATACAAGCGACGCTGACTCATAACTAACAAACGGGATTACATTTCCGTTGTCAGCCAGCGCAAGTACATAGTGTTGGTAACCTCGGCTGTGTGCTCCGTTCACATTGAGCCAGTGGAATTTTAGGCAAGTGATCAGGGTAGTACTGTACTACTGTACTGTACTGTACGATTGCCTTTTTTGCAAATTAAAGGTATTTAGATTAGATGAGAGGTTAGAATCATGTACATCATATAATTAAATATGACAAGAATCAGACTATTTGAAGTAGTGAAAATTTTTTTAGGCTTCTAAATTCTTACAAGAATTAAAATGTCATTCAGTTTAATTCGGAATATGTATCTCATTAAAACAAAAAGCAATCCACTGTTATTTCAAATCAAAACTATGTCCTAGCACTCGCCTTAATCACTGGACTATAAATACTGGAATAGTGTAAACAGGGCTTACTAAGAGCTCTGTTATTTCAAATTGCATTTGCATAACGCAGGCTCCTTTGTGCGGCGCGAGCGAATTGGAATGCATTAAATATATAAAGCCAGTGGAAACTTACTCGCTGCTCTATTTACTTCTGGTATTGTTTGCGCATACTAAAGTCGTTCTGTCATAAATTCTAGTTGGGTGTGCTTTTCTTTATTGTTGGTTGAAAACAAGAATTACTTGTTTGAGAAAATGTTATTTTCATTCCGAGCCGTGATACATTATATATATGTTATTCTTCTGAATAATTTGTATTTTAGTTCTGAATAATTTTAGTGGTGAAATACGTATTCACATACTATGCAAAGTTATTCTGTATGACCGGACCGTTAACGTAATGCAAACATAAAACTTAACATTCGTTTTAAAACGTACCCAGAATCGTCTTGAAAATAAATAGGGAATAAGAAAATATTTCACATTAGCAGTCGAGTTGTGAAACTCGTTACTCATATTTATGCAAGTTTCTGAGCGCCGACAAAATTAATGCGAGCTGGCAACCATGTTTACTTGAAATAACAGCAAGAGTAAAATACTCCGCGAATTTCATATTTTTCATTTGAGAAAGCTGTTTGTAAGGAAACTTGGAGAAGAAATCGTAGCTCCGTTTGACGCAGCGTGATAAATGACCGACGATCAACAACGAGAGAACTAAAAGATATTTGTAGACTTTCTTATCTTTTGCTAAAAGATAACGTATTTCAAAGGATCTGCTGGTAACGAATACAAAAAGGTTTGTTGCCCCTGAAAAATCCCTATTTTTTATCGAGGTAACGACTACCAATAACTGTAACCACGTTTTCTAAGTTTAACTTTGCCAAACATTTGTGCCGACTCAATCTTCTGAACAACGATTTTTGTAAAAAAAACCGAAACAGAAATTTTCTGTCCAACTCACTCCCGCTCAGAGTTAACCATTTTTATCTACGCATCTACCCATGCCGAGGCTACAAGAGAATGAAAAATTCACAACCCAGGACTTCTACTGTACCCCAGAGTCCCGCATACGACACAACCTACCAAAAAACTTGAATAAAATATACCAACCTGAATAACACTTGTATTCAAAAGAAGTGGAAACGAGGACTGCAAAGGTACGAGTCACTTCAGTGTTAATTTAAGGGCTGTTAGCTAATTTGCATGTTAATCTTAGCTAAAACAAAAGTTTTTTCGGGAAGGTAAAAAGCGGACCCTGGGTCCCGCTTAAAGCGGCTTAAGTAATATTTAAATTACTCCCAGCTTTTCCACGCGAATTTGTTAATACAGATGGTTTATTCTGGCGTTGTGTATCTTTATTAACTTTTGTAAATATTAATTTGGTAAATTGTGTTTGTTCGAAAATGTGATTCAAATTGTACTTTATAGTAGATGTTGATATAATTAAACCTTATTTCAGGTTTTCCGAAACAAAAGATCTAAAAAAAAGTTAGGAACACAAACAAATTATAGTCTGCGGAAACTAAATGCCGCTAGCAGAAGTCTGTATACCATTAAAAAAGGACATTAACAGGCTAGTGTAGGTGGTTTACTGCATTTTAATTGTGCCCGCTCGAATCAAATGGCAAGATGGCCGCCACCGAATGGAGGAGCTGGGGGAAAGGGGGAAAGGGGATCGTAATTTCGCGCCCGGGGCGACATCTATAATTCCGGCGAGCTATCATAAATTAGCATACGTATTAGATTGCGAGCCACGGCCGAGGACAAATTCCGTGCACGATTGTACATAGACACAAATCCAAAGGATCTGGTAAATTGGAGAGCAATCTGAATTGTGCGCTGGAAATTTTACTCTTAGCCCAAGGTTTTTGCAGATTCATTTAACACATTCGCTGCGTTACGGCAAGTATTTTGCCGTATTAGACGGTCAGCCAGTGCGACAGCTCGGTGTCCTTGTTTTGCGCGCGGTGCGGGAGTGATCTAACTATGTTCCCGTACGTGTAGGAAAGAGACAGTGATCTTTTCAATATTATTGCTTTTAATATAATAATATTGTACACTAATAATATACGGCAAAATAGTTGCCGTAACGCACAGTACGGTAAGTATTTTTATTCAGTGCGGTACGGCGACTATCTTGCCGTACCCCCCCCAACCCCGCGCCTTACTGCATGCGTCCGCGCGGCGCCTCAGTTTGCGTTAGTGCTGGCCGTATGGTTACACCGACGTTCTTAATATTGATTTTATTTTGGTCAAATTAATGTTCCTAATATTGTGTGATCTCATTATAGATTCAAAAGTAATTATAATAATTTAGTACCTTAATATGGACCAAAATTTAGAAAATCCATTTTTATTAATTAGTGTATTTGTACTTAGTATGTACATGTGACTGCTTTTTATTTTTATGTTTAAATATTTTTGAAATTGCCGATACTTGCAAGAATAATTATTATGTTGACTAATTAAGAAGAATTATGTTGATTTATACACTGTTAAATTTTAATTTTGTGTCTATAATAAAGAATATATTTAAAATATCGATTGTTATTTCAGAAGTAAACCCCATCACTAGATTTTTTTCACTTCTATGCTGTACGGCATATATATTGCCGTGAATGACTGGTTTTGTAAAATCTCTGTATCTTTCGAAATATCATAGAGAACCCGAGGCTACCGCAGCTAGGTATACACGAGGAGGTAGCCTATCGATTTGTCAAAAAAAACCATTGATATGGGGAGTTTCCACGTCTGTATGGTCTTTGAAAGTCAGGTGTCGGTACGGCAAAATAGAGGTCGTAACGCATAGCAGGAAATATAGATACGGGCAGTATTTGTCTCGTACCGCACTAGTAGAAGGTTTAAATCCAATGCTGCCGCAGCAAAAGTGTTAAAATATATGAAAAGAAATATATTTGTTTGAGAATAAATCAATTTTTATAAGTTATAGTACCTATAACCGGCAAATGAATTTATCGGCACACCCAGCGGTATTCAGTACTTCTTCAAATCTGAAGGATTAATCAACAGAATCGAATTCATTGGCATGCGTACGCGACCTTTCATTTGCTATAAAAAAAAACCGAGTATATATTAGGGAATATAAATTACGTGCCATGTTAAACGATTTGTGTGATATTCCACAGATTATTATCAAGTATTTAATTAAAATAATCCAATCCGTTACCTTCAAAGAGTTAATTGAATTTATCGCTAAACTACTCTTTAAGTAGAAGTTTGGGATGAGATAGCTCGAGAATATATAATAAGGCTCTGTGATAGACGTAAGTATTTAGACGATTTTATTATTCAAAGTCGACAGGTCAAACAAAAGAAGACATAAAAACTTGCATTTATGGCGTCTGGGAATCTCATGACGGCAATTCATGCTAGTTTAATGGAAGTCGGGCGAGCAAATGATAAAATTAATATTTAAATTCAGTAATATAAAAGAGAATTCATTTAGACGTTCTCAGATTAAAACAAAAGTCTGGAAATATCTCGAATGGGATGAAGGGCAAGATAAAATGAATTTACGCTGGTCCGGTAATAAAATTCCGTTTCTAAGACTTGTTGAGCATACTCATTAGTTATTCATTTCATTTTCTTAGTTATGACTGTAATTTTATACGTCTTGTATTTTACGTCAGTAAAGTGATAAAATTTTAGTATAATAATAAAGATAGCACCATGTGAACTACTCAAAGTGCGCAGCTGATCTTTTGGTCGGAAAATGAGCTCGTATAAATGATACTAAATTTCCTGAAGGAAATCAAACCGGGGTAATAAAAGGTTGGGGAAAGATTAAAGATACGCCCGTTTAACTTCATGTTTTTCTATAAGAGCGTGATCCATTTTTAGACCATATACCAAAACTCAAACAAATGAAACTCATAAAATACTTCTGTTTCATTTCTGACCGTAGGCATAATTGGTTGACCTTTAAACTAATTTGTACGCGAATCATAAGGGTAAGCTTTCATCAGAATATCGACATACCCAAAAACATACACGGTCGGGTTACTCCTAACCGCTAAGCTCCACCAGGAGACACATAAAACCTTGTTAGTATTGTAAATTTCCCTCATTCTTCTCCACAAACAAAAGGGATCTACCGAGTCTTATAAATGGCTGAGGGTATACCAAATTATTTCGGCCATATTGCCGGCCACCGGAGGATTAAGTACAGGCCTGGAAACATTACCGGTACGATAGGACACAACGGTATTTTGGTAATAAACTAAGGAAATAATTCGGTGTTACTGGAATTGAGGTTTTGCGGTAGGTGGAGCTGGGAGCTCGTTGGTAGTCATACGAAATTAGCTGTTTTTATGTAGTTGAGCTTAACTTTTGCCTATTGGTAATACTGGTAAGAGTATAATGGTGATATTCGTTATTTAACGTACCTATAAAATGAGAAAAACGTGTTCAACACGATGAAATTAGACAAAAAGAGCTTGAAGCTAAATTTCTTACGAATTTGACAAAAAAAGAGTTCGGATTTGCAAATTCTTTGAAAAAAGTCCGTTTAAAAATTGATAGTCGTAACCATTTTTTTATAAGATTGATTAATGATTGACTTTGATTTGATTTTGTGAGCGAAAAAATTATATCTTTAAGTTTTGCCGCCGCGATTCCGTCACATTTTTTAAACAGAAGAAAATCGAGATTTGTATTTTTGCCTTCTTTTTGATTCTGCTTATTTTAGTTTTTTAGAATCAGCATCAGAAACATTTATTTAAAATTCAAGTTTCATCATCAGCCGATATTACAAGTTTTCATTTGCCGAAATTTTATCTTTTATTTAAAATCTCATTTTCACAGAATAGTAAGAAAATCAAAATTATCTAGTTTTTTTCTATTTTTCAATAGCTACTGAACCTTTTAGTTCTTGAAAATGAATAGCCTCATTAGGGGATATTACAAGCTAGTCTCAACTGTGTGTAATCTCGAAAGTGAGTATTAATCTCAGCCGTTCCCGGCCCGGGGTTAATGAATGGACGAGAAATGGTACTAAAAACCGCCTCTTTGTTAGAGGAAAACTATTTATTTTGCTGTTTGCTTTATATTTTGTGTTGAACATTGAGTGGAGACTAAGTATACAAAAAGATAGACGTTTTGGATGAAAAATGTTAAGTGAATGGATTTTAATATCTTGTACAAAAGATGCTTGAGTTTTCGTCGTTGAATGATTTTTGCTACCGTTTGTAAGGTAGCTTCTCAGTTTTTAGGTTACATATTTATAATTTGTGATTGTTTGAAGATTTTTAATTATAATTATTTTAACGTTCATAATTAAATATCGAGAGTAAAATATATTTCTTAAAAAAATGTGCCGTATGTTACAACTGACTTTAATATTTTTCGCAATATTCAATATCAACGCAACCAAAAGATGTTACCGAAGAAAAACTCCTAAGCCGCAAAGAAAAACTTTTGACAGCTTATATCATTAACGATCAAAGCGTTCAAATGTTGCCGTCGTGACGATACGAAACGATTAGCCCCTCCCTCTTCCCCCCTACTGCGATAAGTGCCTAAAGACCCCCGCCTTTCCAGTCTAAATTAGCATTAAAATTATTTATACAAAAAACCTAATTAAATACCCTACAGGGAAAATAATTCTCACCTAAAGTCACGAGTATAATACTCGGTTTACAAAGCCGGGTGTCACAAAATCCTTATTTGCTTTTGTTATTACATTCTGTGCCGCCTTCATAAATATAGCTCTCTTGGGGCCGTTTGCTACAGTTGCTATGATATGAAAACGGAGAAATACCTATTTACGCTTTCCTTATATTTTTGGTCCTTTGATACGGGTATAATGTTGGCAATTACGGATCGGATAATAACGAACCCGAATGCTTTGGAACTGTATCTGAGTCTGTTTTCAGTGAAATGATTCTGAATAAATAAGGTAGGTGCTTAAAACGGGCGGCGCGACTGTCTACACCTAGGGGAGAAAAATCGATGCGATTGAGTGCCGTTGTCCTAAGCATGGAGTCGTACTCGTATTGCAATAATATTTTTGCGATTTCCTAGTCCGGAATTTTTCGTTCTATTTTCGTTCTATTTTCCTAATTTTGAATTTATTTTATTAGGATGAATGTTTTTTATTTGACGTTTTGATTTAGTTTAATGTCAGTTATTTGTAGAATTATGTATTTTTTTATGTGATTTGATAATTTCTGTATCTATCTTTCCGTTTTTTAATAAATTTTAAATATGATCAGTTTCAAATACATTATTGTAATGTACGATTTTATTTTGGTTTTGAAATTAATAAAGTACTATTCCTATTTTACAGCGCGTTAAGTCGTAAAATCAATAACGTTCGTAGCCTCGAGCAACGCTCAGACTAGTTGATGTAAAGTGTCGCGTCGCAATCGACGTCCATATAAAATAAAATATCTGTCTCGATACCAAAAGAAAATATTAAAAATAAAGGCTTAAAATTCAAGGGAATTAAAAAATATGATAGATACGGGTAAAAAGGTTAAAACAGAAATTTTGGAGTAAAAACAGAACATAAAATATATAGAAAGGAATTAAGGTAAAAGTAAGATATAAAATTAAATACATAAACTAAAATTAAACAAATTAGAAAACAAAAAGAACATAAGTATACGTTACCTGACACAGAAGACCGCCAGTACCGCCACACGCGCCACCCGGCCGCTCGATCTGAAATAACAAAAACGATCAGTTCAAAGTGCTCACAACAACCACACTAACTAAAAGGACAGAAGTTTGTAAAACAAAAAAAGGTAGCAATAAACGCCAGTTAGAATCAAGTCAAAACAAAATAGAAACAACAAGTCAACAACACTTGTCCGCGTCACGACTCGACTCATGCGAGGGAAAAAGGTGAGGGCTCCAAATCGCATTAAGGGAACCTTTGACGCAATCAAATTATACGAAACCTACGCCTCTCGAAACGTATCGCGAAAAATACACAGAAAAGAATCACAAATACGTACCTTATATTTCCCGAAGCCTCGTTGAAGATTTTATAAAATATTAAATTTTAAATTCTAAACTGAGTGTAACATGAAGTGTCGTTATCGGCAGCAGCTCAGTTGCGTCTAACTTTGCGGCGAGCCGCGCCCCTACACGCTACTTGTACTGAATCTCTACCCCTATTCCGGGCTACGGGAGGCGACCACGCCTATGCGCTTTACGTCGTAATCGAACTAACGACGTGCACTCAATATTCTACCTCAGCTTGTATGAAATAAGGTTGAAATTTGAACACCGCGTTGTCGACTTAAGCTCGTTTGGAGTCTGCGGACTGCATTTGGGTACCGGGGATGCTGCGCAAAATAGGAACACGAAATATGAACGAGACTGCGAGGCGCTGGCGGGTGAGGAGGGGTGCGAACAGACAGGGGATATTTGAATAGACCTCGCCAGCTCTTTCACGCGGCGGGGAAGCGGGGCGAGAGGGGGACAGAGCACCGCTGTTGTGTCGGAACCACGCTCCGCGGTACAAATCGCCAATGTACAGTAAGCAACGAATGTGCACTTTACCAAGCCCTTGCTTTAGCGAGGGAAAAAACAAAGAGATACGGTAATTGAATTCTCTCTCATTACATTATCTGTGAAGCAAGATGTTATGTTGGGGAATGTATTCATAGACATTCTGTTTTGTATCAAACATGATACTTACTGTATATGCAAATACTTGAACATACAAAAATATAATTCTTTCACCAGAATCAATGAAAAAATTATTCTATAACATATTCCCGTTTCAAATACGGACATCAAAATCAATATCGTCTGATCAATATCGGACGTCTAAAACGTTACATTACTCTTAACCAAACTGTAATATTTGCGTCAAATCAATAGTAGAGATTTTGAATACACTCATCAACGAATTTCGATCTTCTTATATTCAACGACCAGAGAAAGCTTAAATAAAAACCTTCAGTAAAATAAGCACAAGCTTATAAAGACCAGATTTCAAGTTACAAGAAGCAGACATCGACGTTTTACGCCAAATTAGTTACACTTACTGCCGACCCTTAGGATGAAGGACAGGGGACTAAGTCTTTGCTCAACTTTAATCCTCCCTACACTGATACTTGACTTATCTATGTATTTTGATACTTAAATTTATGAACGATTTTTTTTTTGGATTTAAGAAAAATTCTAAAAGTACTGCTAAAAGCACTGGGTAAATATTGATCTCGATTTTTTGAAAAAAAATAATAGTTTGTTATTAGATTAGTTTAAATTATGTTACAAAAGGGATGGGTAAATACATTTATTTGTTTAAAGGTTTAAGACTTAGAATCCTAAATAATTAACGTGACAAAAAAAAATTGTGTTAATTTGAAAGATTTTTTTTCTTTTTTGGAACACATTTTCTCCTTAAGCTTTTTAAAGAAAAAAAACGACGTAAAAATTGAAAAGAAAAGACAATTTAAAAAAAAAAAATGACATGAAACCGCAAAATTTTGGCAGTACTATTCATCATTAAAAACATCTCCTATACACGGTGTAACATGTATGATATATGCAATGTACTTTACCATATGAATGTGTGTACCTAGTACCTACAAATACACGTATATGTTACCCAGAGTGCTCGCGACATTTCCACGTGAAGCCAGGAATAATGGTTGACGCGATGTTTCTGCTCCGGCTATCAATTTGTCAACCTATTTCTCTCCTTCGCCTCAGTGGATTGAGACAAACTCGTTGTTTCGTCAGTATAATTACTTAAACATTTACTTCAAAGCCGTCAAATTTGAAGACAAATTCTTGAAGCTAAGGAAACAATTTTGAACTGTATTTGTGAATTTGTTAAGCTCACTGAATATATTCTTGCAAAATTTTGATATTTAGTTTCTTTTAAAATTGTCTCTGTATGTTTATCTAGAGCGCTAATATCAGCAGTAGATATAATAAGAGTTTAGGTATAGATAGGCTGATTGATTGACCCAATTTCAACGTCGGGATAGAATTCTGCTGAAAATCTAGTCGATATAGATGGGTAAATATTCTTTTATTTATAATTATAATAGCCCTTTAAAGGAACAGTTATTTTATTTATTTATTTATTTAATAATTAATGTACACACAAACAGATTAAAAAGGACACAACATAACAAACAAGATGTACAAGGGTACTGCTTATTTCTAAAGAAATCTCTCCCAGCAGACCCGCGATAGGAGAAGTGGTTGATAATGGTAGTCATCAGTGTGCAGACTATATACATATATAAATATATATATCCCTATCCATATAAATATACATACATATATACATACATATCTCTATCGATATAAATATACATAATTGTAGAAATAAAGATATATTTTAGTGTATATAGAAAAATAATAAATACAATAATGACTCAATCGCAAGAGGACAGGTAGTGCTCTTTTACTCGTCTCTTAAACAGAGAAAGTGTTTTTGTCTCACGGATGTTAGGCGGTAGGGAATTCCAAAGCCTTACTGCGTGAACGGTGAAGGAATAGGAATAAAAGTCGGTGGAGTGGGGTGGGAAGTGCAGCAAGGATTTTATATGGGATCGGCAAGGGGCATCAGGAGGTCGGTTAAAAGTGAAACGTTCACGCAGGTAAGAGGGATATGTGGGGTTGTGAATGATATTGTAGAGTAGGCATAAAATGCGAGTGTTCCGGCGAAAGCGGATTGGGAGCCACTTGAGCTGCTTGCGAAAGTGAGATACATGGTCATACTTGCGCAGACCAAATACAAAGCGAATGCACAAGTTTTGCAAGCGCTCAAGCTTACTTAGAAGCTCCTCGGTGGCATCTAAGTAGCAAGCATCAGCGTAGTCTATGACTGTTTTTATGTCACACCAATATTTTTCGCACTTTTGATACACGTAGTAAATTCAACATTTCTAGAACAAGGTTTAGGGATCGAGGGTTTCTAAAATCTAACCTTTCCTGCTATAAGTATCTCAGATGGGGTATACTATTTCTATCTTCAATTATTAAATTTCTAAAATGAGACGGCTGCTTTATGTCAAATCAATTCACCTCCCCATTCCTTTCAGATACCTTCATAAACTCATATCATACTCATATTTCTGACTCTCTTTTCATATACTAACCACAGAATTTCACGTTCCTTCCACCACAAAACTTCAGATTTCCAGAACATGTGATCATAAACACGAGATATCGAAGCTGTAGTGTACTAAGTAAATCTATGTTCGGTGTCCAGACTGCCTGGCCGAGGGCAATGGAATCTCGAGATATCTCGCAACACCTACAGCGAAGCTGGGCGGATGCCAATATCACTTGGATGCTTGTTTCATGTACCACTGAACGTTTTAAAAGGAATTTTGGAATGTAATGTAAATTGTGTAGCTTAAGTTTTTTTTAAAACTTCTGATATACAATAAGTGTTTGTTATACTTTTGTTTAAGGAAATCAGAATATAGATTAATGTTCCAAATTAAAAATGTTGAGCTATAAAAATAGAACTGTTTGTAGTTGTAATGAAATCTGCATTTACCTAATAGTTTGACAAAGACCATAATAACACTAGTGTTGAACAAAATACCTATACATTGCAGTATAATCAAACGTATATTTTTTTATTCATATAAAATACGAAACTAAAATTCACCTAGTGTTAGAAATATAATAGCCACGTAAGTTGTAATATACTAAATCTAAAATATTGAATAGTGCTAACTAACCTTTATGTAATGAATAACATAAAGTCCAAACAAAACAAAGACAGTATCCAAATAAGCATAGTTTGAAACGCTCGCTTCGTAAAATCCCATTAATTGGGCACAAATGCGCTTGGGCTGCAGCCAATTTAATGTATTGCTTGGCACGACTGCGCCTCGTAATCCGATGCTGAATAGAAATTATGGCGCGCAGTAACTATGTATCGAGGGCTGTAACACGGCCGAGTTCGTGT
The DNA here is from genome assembly GCA_941860345.1 of Chrysodeixis includens. Taxonomy (NCBI): domain Eukaryota; kingdom Metazoa; phylum Arthropoda; class Insecta; order Lepidoptera; family Noctuidae; genus Chrysodeixis; species Chrysodeixis includens. The sequence continues at coordinate 3,950,446 of OW796102.1, read as the reverse complement.
ACCAAAGTTATTCATTGCCACTGTAAACTATGTGACTGGCCGGACATAGCTTACTGGTATACTAGTATGCCTGGATTTAGGACATGGATGTAATGGACCAATATCATTGTCATTGTCATTTTGTATTCCTATATTTGTGCTACGCCCTCCTAGCGGTAATATTATAATGTTTTAATATTTTATCATATTCAATTGTGTTTGGGATAGAAATCTATTATATTTATTAATAAACAATCATAATGTGCGTTGCAATTCCTTTGCTGTATTTAATACTCCAGAAGATAGGTAAGAACAAAAAGTTAGGTTGGTTATAAAGGTAGAAGAATATTTACATAAATTACAAGATAATTTGAAAAATACTGTACTGCATGTTTTGATACAGAAGGCAAAAATATACAACATTGAAAGAAGAAATTGAATAGAAAACATTAAGATGTAAAAGGTTGACAACGGGCTGTTTATTTCGCCCTTATTGTCCTTAATGTTTCTGTACCAGACCCTCAAGTAGTCTAAGGTCAGAATAAATGGTCAATTAAGTACAAAATAGTGTGACATCTTAAAAAAACAAATGAGAAATATGTTTTGGAATTCACAATTTTCGATCGTCTTTTATTTAAGTTTCAACTTGCGGTTAATGTAAAGAGTGTTGAATAAAAGTGGGAAAAGGGCTTAAAGGGCGTGCAATAAACTTTATGTTATTAGGTTATAAAGTAAACATCTTACATTGATCGTATTTACCGGCCGTAAAACCTTACGTGGGCAGCTACCGGTCATAATATACCTTCGTTACTTACCGGAATACTGAAGTCCTTTACAACAGACAAAATGAACCCGAAGAAAGGGAACTAGAGTTTTCGGCACTTCTTTCTATCGTTAGTTTTTAAATAGCATTTTTAATAGGCCTCGTTTTACACTGTAGCATAATATTATAGGTGTGTGTTTAAGGTCTGTTTTTTCTAATAAAGATGTGAACAGAACGGTATTTACTAGCAGAGCTACAAAAGCACTCTCTAGTTTAAGATTCAAGTACCTACGTATACTACAAATAAAAAAAAGTTTTAAAAGTATTAATCAGTTCTCAAACTATGAAAATTACTACAATACACGAAAGAACATACAAGAAAATTCTAGTGTTTAGTAACCATACAAGTATAATCTTTTCTAACAAACACCTAAGTGTCTCAGAATAATCTAATTACAAAAAGACTTTACAACCTATTGGCCATAATACAGCAAACAGTATATTATTATACTGCTGAAAACTGCACTTTATACAAAAACAAACCTTTAGTTTTATTATCAACATGTTAATTGAACCCGAAGGCCTCGCTTGGTAGCTGGCCAAATGGAAGCGGACTTATTCTATGACGTGCCAAAGATCCTCTTATGATAAGATCTAATGTCAATAAAAACATTTTTAGAAGTGCTGAGAATTGCTGATAGAGATTTTTGAGGTTTTTAAGTTTTGAGAGCGTTCGGTTGTTAATTCAGACAGTTTAGTGATGATGTTGATTTTTCAGATTTTTTTCCTATTATTTTTTATATAAAGACGCACTTATTTAAGTAATATTTAAAAAAAAGAATAGCTGTAGGTATCTGCTTTTGTATTTACTGGGGAAAAAAAGCTCGCGCAAAAATTGTACAAAACTAACCAACGATAAACACAAAAGCAGGACAATAAATATAAAGAATAGAATAAAAAACAAAAGAATTTACAAGATAAGGCTAGTTTCAAAAACAAAAGCACTGAATATTCGAAATCCGAACACAAATATTCGAAGTAATCCTCACAAATGTAATTTCCTACTGCTATCGAAATCGTATTTCGATTTTCATCGCAATGCCACGGAATAACCGTTCTCATCGTTTTAAATGTCGAATGATTGAGTGCTAACCATTTGACACATATTAACCCTCAATTACGAATCGGTCTCGTATTGATGGAGTATAGTGCAGCTTATATAAAAATAACATTTATTTAGTGCGATAAATCATTCTGAATAGCCTTATGAAACTATATTTTCTACTTTATTTTCTATTAGAAAAAGTATATTTTTCTCCTCAATCAAAAGAGCAGCCGTTGCAGTTTTATAATGAAATTGCATTAAATATTTCGCTCGCAGAATAAGCTCTTCATTCTTAATGGGGTCGCCGCTGTCGATGGAGGCCGGAGCCGCATTCGGCACTTAAATGCTTTAATTTTACATAACGTCCAGCCCACATGCAGTTGCTAGTGACAGTTCATATTTAAAGCTGTGCCTAGGGGGCGAGAAGGAAAATGGCTGAATAAACTAACTGCAGAATTCTGTAGGTGTTCCAAGGAAGGAACTATATAACAAAATTTTACTTCAATGAGTAATTTTCCAAGTAAAACAGGTCGATAATTGCACTAAGTCGTGTCCGTCATCCAGAAAGACAAGTTAAGACGATGAATTTGTACTCTGCTAGGTGTTATGGCCTCTATTTATGCCGTTAGCAAAATATTTATCAAAAATTGAATTTACTTAACCATACTGAACAGTATCCATTTGAACTTTGAATTTGGAATCGTCTTTAAGAAAAAGAATAAATTCGAAAAGAGACGTTAAAAATTGACAGTTTTTTGGTCATTTTTGGTGTCATAGAAAAATAAAAAGTTTTAGTAATAACAGTAAGAAGGTTGGTGTCACCAACTGCGGTGTCGTATCATAACAAGTTGCTAACTGTCGCCCGGAGCGTAAGTACCAACTTACAAAGACGCAAACATCGTGCCGTTTTTCCTTTAACAGTTCATACAAAACTTGTTATCGGAATATTAGATTCGAACAATGTTTTGGTCTCCAGGAATTTGCTTTTGTATTCCGTAATACAAAGCGAAAATCTGATCTTAGCTTGGATTGTAAGGAATCTACTTGCTTTCGGGTAGGTACCTTATAATACAACATTATTAGGTACATACTATACGAAACTAATGCTTAAGGATATATTATTTTGAAATCTTACTTTTGAGATTCCATTGCTCAGGATAAAAACCACAACCGTTTTCATACATTTAGTCAAGAACGAAATAGAAAGACATCTTCTCTTAGCACTAAACTAGACCTTAAGCCACATTTTTCCTGATTTCTCCAAACACCGTGTACCAACCTAATTGTTTCGTAACCCACAGATAAAATACAATTTAACAGACAGAACAGATGTAGTACACAAGTTCAGAACAAGGAATGGTCGACATATTTCTGGAGTAAATCTCACCGATACCGAAGTTATTAGGAGCACGTTCGGAACTCCGGAACGCGAACATCGCATATTGTACAACTTTTATTCATTCGCTTTTGTATTACACACTCGGTGTTGTAAAGTAAATACTTTGTTGTTTAACTCTAGTTGTGATTCAAGATCGAAACCCAACAGACTTTTGGGAAGAAAAAGTCGATTGTTCAAAAAGTATTTTTGTAAATCACGTTTTTGTTTTGTTCGATCTTTACCCTCACGGTAAGAACGTATGTTTCAAGAATAATAATGAATTACAACAAACAATGAATAACTTTCTATGTTATACATGTATTTCATATTAAACTACTAAGACATTTCATATTCATTAGACAGTAGATAAGAATTATCCAAATTAAATTTATTAAAAACTTTATATTAGGTACGAGTAAAAATGCTATGAAATCAGGGTAAAAATCCAATAAGAACAAAGATAAAAACCACAGTTTCCAGACAACCAAACTCAATTTTGCAAGCACCTGAACTCTAAACCAGTTTATACTCGTACCATTATTAAGAACATCAAGCAGTTTTATCACCGATCCCACTTCGACATTCAGAGCACGTATCTTTCATTCCGCAATCAGTTTGCAGCGCACAAGTTTTGCAGCAATCACAAACGCAGCTGCAGCCGTTATGAAAACTCTGCCAAGCTTTTATGCAAACCTCATGGAATTGGAAAACTAGGAAAAACCTGGGAAAACTTTAGATGACGGCTTTTCTGTTTACTTTGACTGTTGAAAGTAGTGGAAAAAAAGAAAGGCGAAGATCAAGTATTTTCTACTGGATATCGAATTTAAACTTTACTAATAGGAAAAGTTTGTCATTATTATCTATCTATAGAAAAGAACCACCTATCATAGGTTAAGTACAAACATTGGGGACCAATCATTATGTAAATAGATGCACCCAATAGCATCATAGCTACATAATATTTACCATATGATGATCTCATCTCAGCAAAATCAACGTAATATAACTAAACAGTATTAACAATATCTCACCAAATATGACTCACGGTTCGGAGAAGAGGACTTCGGGCAGCCCTTTTATTTCAGTTCAAAAATCGATCGCTTCTTTCGACTACGCCCAAGCGCCTTTCCAGCCAGCAACATCTAAAAACATAAATACTGCTAATTAAACTTTGCTACTACAAATAAAACAAACACCCTTAAAATTAAATAGAGAAAACAAAATAAATCACAAGAAAGGCTAATAACTATCCAGCTAATTAGTTTGGTCGCTATTCTACTGTTTATATCTGGTGCAGGCTCATGCAGCCTGAATTTAATTGAGAATTTATGACGTCATTAAATTGATGCAGAAATAGTGCAGCGCCAAACATCAAGGAGTGGCAGCAAAAAAAATACGGGTGATAATGGTTGTATTTTATTTTTTGGATGTCATAAAATCAAGCGTTTGCTGAAAACCTACTATAAAATTTGGGTTATACCGATCAATACGAGTGAAAAAGCCTTTAACAAATATTTGTGAATCTGTCTCACGAAAGTCACTACACTTATTCTGGACTTATCGTCATTAGTAAAGTGTTCTATCGGTTAAAAGGCAAATAAATCTTAGTCAGTAAACATTTATTTAGCCTCTCAATTTTCTTCCAATTTTTTTTTTCCTACATAATGAAGAGGAACAAATCATCACGTACCCAACTAATTTCTTAGCAACAGGTAGATATAACACAATAACGACGCCATAATCAAAGCTTGTTACGGAAGGCGCTCATAATGTTACCGTTTATATTCTGCTAACGGTACCTCTGCTATAAATCAGTACGATAATAATTATACGCCGACCATTTGTAGCCATAAGGGCTACAAACAGAGGTGCCTGATAACATTCGACGCGAGCTCTAGCCAAATATTATAACTGATGGTAATGTTGACAAACATGGATTTAATCTGATTGTACTATTTGTTTTGGACGATACCGAAATCCAAATTACATAGCTTTTGGTAGCTTCTATCAGATTTTGCAGTTGAAATGTGAAAATTATTTGTTGGATTTAAACTTACATTGATTTATACATTGCAAAATATGACGGTAATACGATGCTTCCAGATGCGATTTTGTTTTCGAGTTTTCAGACCTCCTTTTCTATAGATACAACGATAGTTTCACAGTACATTATACTTGCAAATTAAATTTATTAAAGCTCCATTTTCTACGTTAATATCCAGCGATTCACCCATGAAAGTAATTAGGTAGATATTCATCGTTGATGTAGTGCCTCAAGGGAGCTATTATTCCGTACAATAATTACTTTCTACATGAAACTTCATACAATGGGTATCAAATATCGAAAATCAATACGGCTAGGTGGTAATAGTTCTCGGCTACATGAAATTCGAATTCAAATCGATTTGTCATCTCGTTCTGTCGCGCTGGTAATAAAAAAGACAGCGTCAATTATACAGTTTGTGTAGGATCGGGATTCGTTGGTAGCCGTCACTTGGGCATGTCGGCTGCGGAACCCTTTTCCGAGAGATTACGCGTATCATGGGCTAGCCCGGGTAAATAGCCCCGTCCTACCCTCCTTACATTTATCGGAACACTCATGTAAATAACATTGGCATTGGGGATTCGTGTCCTTTCATATTTTCCGAGACTGAAGTATGAAACTTATCATATTGTAAATAATTCAACGTGTATCGGTTATCGATGTGCTTCAATGTATTTTGATTATATTTACAAATATTGTTTATGAGTGCTATTATATTTTTTTGTCGAAAAGGAATATTAAAGGCGTTAGATAGCTGCTTCTATTGGTCTATAATATACCAAAATCTCCCAAAAGCAATATACAAATGATAATAAATTACTCAAATTATTGTACTCCATGACTTCGTAATGCGTTTTCCAAAAATAGTACTTTACGCACAACAAAAATCGCTCTTAAAAAACGTTACCAAACGGCGGCTTACAACGAATACAAAACAGGAGCAAACTACAATCATTCGCCCCATACAGTATTCATACCGTATCTAAATACGCACTCAGTTAAGAGACAGTCAAATTGTGAGGCAAAGGACAGTGTCACAGGCCCCGCATTATTGCCCCACTCTACTCGCACCCTTTTTATCTGGGCCCGGCCGACCCTCACAAACTTTCTCAGGAATCATCGCTTCAATCCCACCCTTTAATATTGTTACATAATATTTTCAAGATAACCCAGTATCGGAGCTATTTATGAGTATGGCGAAAGCAATAGACCGAGTAATGATATGCAAATAACAGATGGGTACCAACAGCTTTCGAATGAACTTAAAAAATACACTTTTTGTTTGTGGACGACCAAGATCTTTCAGATATTCTAACTATAAATGTATTCCAATGCCATATACAACACAAATCTCCAAAAGAGCGACCGTTTACGTAAAATCATCCGAGGCAATCCGTTCTTCCATCAAATATGCAATACATTCTAATGCAAATAAAATATCGTTCTCTTTTCTAGACTAACGTTTTCGATAAAGTATTTACGATCGACTCGGTAACTCGGGGTTACATTTTCTTAACAATTTCTTTTGAGTATTATGATATTTGCGTATCCATACAACAAATATATTGCGATATATCTCAGTCAGTTATCATTGGTGACATAACCCCATGTTTCCACGACATGTCAACATATTCCTTCCTCTGAATAGCGTATTTTTATAGCGCAGCCTGTCGGATCGACCAAATAGGAAATTGTTGCCACTCCCAGGGCGCGTGCCATGTCGCGAGATATGTACGCGAATTATTCAGTTTTTTACCTCCTCAAGGGATGATCCACGTCGTATTTCAAGTGACGTAACCATGTCTACGACTATGTTGTAAAGTAAACTGTAGCTTCCGACGCTTAAAGCATAAATTTCCTTGCTAATGTACCTAAAGATATGTTTGATGAGTGACGAGAGCGGATTCCTTGTTTTTACTCTTGCGGTTGGATTCGAAGAGCTTTTGTTAAGTGTTCAGCCAGTCCGGAATGACGGAACGGAAAAAGCGCCCAGCTTTGTTGAGCATTTAGAAAAAAAAGTCCCTGTTTCATTTGAATTTAATTTACAACGATTGGCAGATCCGAATTGGTAATTTATTCTGAATAGCTTTATAGCGATTGGGAAATTCCAAGGAGCATTACGGTGCTGAATTTAGAAAGAGTGATATCGATTACTTTTAGTTTTATACTCGTGTACGTAGCCTACGTAGCTGTACGTCTATGGACAGCGTTTTTTTTCGTTTTCGTCAGGGAACGGTAGCCATCAGAATCGATGAGAGCGGGCAATAAATCGAGTAGCTCCGTGCCCGCACTAACTCTTCGATTACAAGCGACCCGCGAACGACCCTAATGTAAAGCTTTAATGAAGATATAAAATTGGATCCGATTGTCCGACCCGTGGACTAGAACAATATAAATTGTCATGAGATACACACGTCATTAACGTAAATACGTTGAAGTAACAATTAACGGTGCTGATAGATGAGAACAAAGCCGCAATGTTGAACAAAGTAATTTGAAAAACTCAGTCCGGTATCCAAAACTCTTTTCATTCTGCGTGGGGTCACATAATTATCATTTTGTATCGGATAAATGTTACGTTCTTTTGCCTTTACAGCCTTGAACCCAAGTTTTTTTTAACTCTTAAATCTACGTTGAAATTACGTAACACGTTACTAAAATCTGTGCCTACCAATAAAAATGTTACAACATGTAGTCATAAAAAGGTCTTAGATGGTGTTCGTAAAAGACAAAAGTGGCAATGTTAGCATAAATTACATCTTGTTCAGGTATATTTTTGTCTTATGCTTCCTATAACAATACTGTTTTTGTTTCGTGTGACGACGAGGGTTAGATTAAACAATTTGCGATAAACAACGCCGAGCGCCCCTCTTTTCTCAGACACTCGACTAAAAATTTAGTTTATAGTTACAAGGCTTATGGCGCAGACGATGTTACTAGCTTTTATATTTTCATGTAATCTTAGAAACATGTTTTGCGCTGATGATAAATTTTGGGATGCGGAACGTATATTTGTTTTGTATTTAGAGCTTGGTATTAATCTGGCAGGCTGAGATACCTACAAAGTTTTGTTGCCAGATTTAAATTTAGCCATATTTTTTGGGTTTTGCCTACACATTGTTATTTGAGCTATATCTAAGGTATGGACATTTTAACAAAGAGAATTTTCCCAATACTGCTATTGTTAGAGATATGCAGCGTTTTCACCTTTAATTTTTGATTGCATTCGTTAAATCGTCCACTTAGTTATTTTAATTCCGGGTAAGTACCAGAAGTTCAATTAACAAAATTGCCAATTAAATGTTTACACTCCGTAAAATAATTTTAAACGCTCGAATTTTCATAATCAAGCATTATCTCTAGGCCCGACGTAATGACATCCACCGCAAATCGCTAATCGCTTTACAAACATAACGCCCTCGGATAGAACTCTAAAGGTCCATACATTGAGGGACTCCATGAAAATTCGCAACTGAATCTCCTCCGCCATACGACATATCGAAACTGTGATACTACAAGCCGCCAGACAGAGACAACAGAAGGGATCCCGTGAGTGCGAGGGGGATAGCTCACCTTTCGGTAGGTCATATTGATCTTTCACCCGCCATTTTAGACCGTGCCATTTTCGCTTCGGGCGTCACATGTATACCAGGGCTTGGCGCTGAAAAAAAGAAGAGAAAGCCTTTTATTCGCCTGTCATTTTGTATTTTAATGAAATATTCCGCAAAAACGAGAATGAAGGTAGAATTTGATGTACAAAAATTAGCATTTTTGATGCTGTGAAAATGAAGCCTCGTCACAGTCGTTTGTGGGTTTCTGCGATGATTTACATAAGATTAACTTTACTTTTAATAACATCAAAAAGTAGATAACTAGTATTAGTTGTTCTAAACATAAAACGTTAATAAACGAAAGGAATGTTCAAACACGTGTTCGGTACCGAATGGGTAGATACAGTACTCGTTCCTAACCATCAATAAAACATGAAAGTCGAAAATCAATTACACTTTCCATCGCAAATGTGAAGAGTTATGCGTGTTTTAATACTGATATCGGACGGGCTCGAATAAACTGGGGTTAATAAAAAATAATGCCAATATTAAACTGAAAACACGGAGCGGGTCCCATGAGAGCGAAGCCGCGAATATAACCAATTTTACATTCGTAAACTCGAAAAGGTGTACAATGTTAAAATTTATGAAAATTCTATGCAATTTTTGTTCGAAACAGAATCCACATTAATATTGTTTGGTTTAATGGAAAAATATGTCGAATAAACGTTGTTCTTTGTTAGAACAACGTGGAATATGTTTTTCATTTTTTTTTTAGGTAAAAAGCTACACATAACATTAATTAAAACCTACGTTATCTAAGTACATATTCGTTTTATGATCTCGTAATTAAAAAGCCGGATCAATACTGCGTCTAGACTAGAAAATTCGCTTCTTTTCTAAAAATTACCATAAAAATGGCTGGCTTTAAATATTCTCGTGCATAGACCAACATAATTCAGTTTAATTCTTTGCTACGTCGGAAGCACTCGGAAATATCCGAATATTTATCTCCTAGTAGGGTTATTAAGCGGGATTTCATCGCTACTAACACCGGCTTCCAAGAAATAACAACCATATTGTATAAATACTCTTAAAAACACACTAGCTAAGCAATTCTAATCCTTAGGCCGTCGCTATAAAGTGTAGAATTATTTGTAGGGATTTGCGAAGTCTTATTTACAATACAGTATTAATTTGCAAAGGTTCTCTATTCATAGACGTTATGCTTTGAACTAATTGCCATGGGTTTGTGACGCTTTAATCCCCGGGTGTATTTTGGTTGTATAATTTATGACTAATCTTTTGTTGATAAATATAAGATTAGCTGATCTTTTTTGCAAGCGTAAATGTAAATCTTTTACCGTACCGCACCGTAGTTTTCATAATAGTAAGCGCGAAGTGTAGCAAAGACTTACTTTCGAAAATAGTTATTGGTAGGGATAATGAAGATTATTGAAACTAAAGCTACAATTTGTGCACTCAAACAATTTAAATATAACACAGCATTAAGAAAACATTATACAAAGTTATTTCATTGTCTACTATCTCATTTGGAATTTTTTGAGAACAACATTTTTATTCCTCATAAACCACCACATGATTAGGAAGCAAAATTACGTGCGAAATTCATTCCAAAAAATTACATCATTTCTCTAATACGTATTTAGTACTAGCAAAACACCGCTATGCAAATAACAGCATTCCCGTACTGCCGACAGGCCCATAACACCAACCAATCAAAGCCATAAAACGTTATTACAGAATATTATAAAGCCGATACACATCCTATTCGTAGTCGGCCGGTGACAATTACAAGTGATTTACAATCACTAATAAACCTAAGGGCTCTTACACACGAGCGGCATGATCCCAACTGCAGAGGTAACAGCAGCCGTCGACGCGCGTTAGCGTCAACCATTGACTAACGACGGCTTTCGTCGTTCGCATCGACATGACAGCAGCCGTCGATGTTTTAACTTCGAGTCGAATCGTCCAACAGCAACAATAAGGCTGACCGCACATTGGAGTCACGACAGTTTTAAGACAGACTTGCCTCACATAGACAAGTCTGCCTTATACCTGCGTTGACTGTTTTGTCGTTGATGTGCGCGCCCGATAAATAAAAAAAGGAAGCCGACAAACGTTAGTCAGACGTCTGGTGCGATTTGGACAATTTTGTCTATGAGACGTTTTATTTGAAGTATACGCACCTTCATATGTTTTGTATAGCAATAGTCTGTCTTAAAACAATCTTGACTCCAATGTGCGGTCAGCCTAACTGCCGTCCGCCGTCTTAACGGCTACCGTCGACGCGTCAACGGAAGCCCAGAAACGCGTCGACGGGTACTGCCGACGCGCATCGACGGCTGCTGTTACTTCTGCAGTTGGAAACATGCCGCTCGTGTGTAAGAGCCCTTACTGCGATAGTACGTGACGTACGTAGCTAATATCCAATTATCCAATAACATAAGTACAGAACATAATTCAATTAAATTGCATTCAGTGTCATTGGTATTTATTGGTAGTTAATCTGCATTCGCTGTGAATAGATGTGTGTCTAAATTATGTTTGGTGGGCATTAAATTTATTATGTAAATTAGTAATTATCGTTGTGTATGGAACATTAAGCTTTTGATTAACTACTGATACTAATTCATGCACATATTATTATATCCTGCTAAAATTATAAACTAAGTTTGTAAGTATGGATGGTTGGATGTTTGTTACTCTTTCACGCTCAAATGGCTTTATCAATGTTCATGATATTTGGCTATATGTAGTTAGTGACACCTTGGATTACTTTTTAACCGACATCGTCTGACGTGGGTTATGATTTTGCAACTATATCCGACATTCACGGGCAGCAGCTTGTGTTATTTATACATAGCGGTAAAGATCTCAAACTAGTCCAGTAGCGATATAAAAAATCATATCGATAATATGAAGTGATCTAAGCGCCAAAAGAATTATGAATAACGAGTTTTCGCAACGTAATGCTATTGATTTGCGAACATGGCAGCCTATCCATCAAATTCTTTTGCTTTTCTTTGACAGACTATATCGTCAGGACTTCAATTTTCATTACATTCAATGATAGCAAACATTTTATAAACAAAAGTGTATTTATCTATACCTATTTCATTTTAACTAAAACTTTTTCTTTTTAAATATTGCTGTCTGTTCCAAAATTTTGTTACTGGCCGTTGAGTCTGACCAAACGGCAAACAGTATAAAAAAGTAAAATTGTAGGTACATTCTCTCAACAAAACTGTCCATTTAAAATTGACCCCTGAAAACACGCAGTTTCCTTTATGCGCTGGCTACATTAATAGTTGTTGGTAGAGGAAGGGTAGGTCTTTGAGTCTGCATTGGCTAGTAGGGATGCTACCCCTTGGATAATTGTCGCCGACAATGGGAACAATGCCCCGGGAATATGGCTGGGGAACGGCTAGGGTATTCGTTACGCACCTCGTGTTGGAGCCCCGTCTGGCTGCGTTTGTGTAACATTTTATCATTAAAAAAATTCTTAATTTGTGTATGTAAAAATGCGATGGTTATTTGACTTAAATATGTATCTATTCTGTATGATGATTTACAATGTTAAAAGTTTTGGATTTTGATTGAATTACCATTTTCTATCAAAATATTCAGTATAAATTTTGCCTCAAAAGAATTCATTTTTATATTGTATAATTATTCGAAAATAAAATGACCTAATAACAAATCTCTATTCATCCACAGCTCAGTTACTTAGTGACCAGGACATAAAAAATAAATCATCCCCTCTATAATTGGATGGTAAATTTTACAGCTGTCGTAAAATTACCATGAGGCAGTGTTAACAGCGACTCAAATAAAAGTATTTGTTGAAGATGTGCGCAATGGAAACTGGTGATGATTACTACATTGTCATAAACCTAAACGATTTCGAGAAATAAAGTCATTGAAATTGCGAAGTGCCACAAATCATGCAAAAATGTAGTGATTTTTTAAAAAGATTTATATAATACAAAATGTTTCAACCTTAATAATACTATGCTATTAGGTAATAGTTTTTGTATGTAGAGGAAACAAAAACGCAATCAATAACACATACCTACATGTAGGTATATGTAATTACACACACGATGAAGTGTTATTTAACAACAATATTGATTTTAATGAATTCTCTCTCCAAAATTTTTGCGTGCCCGAGTCCATATTGATCTTAACTTGTTTTATTTTTACCCATCTCTGTAACATACGGAATGCAGTAAATAATTGAGTATTTTACTTTAAAAATGCATGAAATTTTAGAAAAAATACTGTCATAGTTTAACATTTCAGCTTACGACGCGCGACATTTTGTCGCGTTTAGAAGCCACGTGGTCTCGAGTACGGTTTTATCCAGTCTCACACTAGAGAAAACAAAGTAATAAGTATTTACTAATATCACGACATTATCTATGATACCAAAATGTTGTTTCCAACAAATAACGTATCAGTTTTACTACAAGTACCGCTTTGAACAGTAATCACCTACTCGACAGTATTGCAAAACCCGTTCACCACATAATAGCTGCGACCAGTGCATCTACCTACACCGTGTACACGCAAACCCGGGTGTAATCACTAGTTATAACAATAAAAGTCGATCCGGCCCATTTCGTATCAAGTGTTGGCATGAGTTCAGAACTAGCGTTAACAGGCTCATTCGCAGCATCTGCCTGCGAGAACGTTTTTAATATAAAGCTTTGTATACTCTACCAGTCTACCCCATAGTTATTGCAAAAAACTACAAAATTCGACCCTATTTGTATGGCGTTAAGGTGTATGCGATGTGATGTTGTTAAGGCTCTTTTGTGGAGGGTTGTATGTGTTATGTTATAAGTTGATATATTATTTGCGATGATGAATGTTATATAACGTTATTTGTGAATATACAGAAATATTAACGGCACGATGTTTTGCACAACTGATATAAATAATATACGGTATAAAATAAGGGCACACATAGGTGGATTGCAAAATCCGGTCTTTGCTATTCAGATAAAATGCTGAAATTGTTATTATCTAAATAATTTTTAGGGCTGTCCAATAAAGTCATTTGAAGATTTGCATAAATGTATGAACCCTATATAAAAAAAAAACTATAAATAAATCTTCGTTTCAGAAAAAAACATAAGCCTTTTTAATAGTTTATGCGAGTAGCATCGATTCCATTGCGTCGCGCCGCCCAGACGCCGCGGACATTACACTACAAAGTTCAGTTTAATCGTGTTTTACTCTTACCAGACAGACGCCTTATCCTCTATAGATGTAGAAAAAGATAGATATGTATAGTAAAGAAACTGCGATTACTTTTTTAATTAGTTTGAACAAGAAAATTGAGTGTTTTTTGTAGGATTTCAATTAGTAACGCAGTTGTCTGGTTAGCAAACACGAATATGGTTTGGAAATAGGATTATTATATTTCAAGAGAAATATACATATTATGTGAGAAAGTTATATTTGATATTCTTAAATAATCATTTTTATAAAAGTTAATACTTTTTAGCTTGAATAAACATCATTATATTTAAATCGGCAATTTATTTTTACACAGACTGTTGTAAAAATGTATTGTCAAAGTATAATTCTGTTTACACATAAGGAAGATGAAGTATAATGTTGTAAATAAACATCGTTCAGGCCAGTTTATTACTCAGACTCAACACAGTTCAATTAGTCTACGCAATTCCGAGGCAGACACTCGTACATCCACAACATAAGTTTATACACAAGCTGCACTTCCATTCCAAAGTTCTACAGATTCCAGAAACATGTCGCAATCGTCGTACCCGTCGGAACAGACGGAGAAGTCGGAGAAGTCGGAGAAGTCGCAATAGTCGCATTCGTCGCAACTGTCGTAACTCCGACATTGTGAATTTGCAAGAACGAAATTAATTCCGACGCCAGCGGTTTTCTCGAGCACTTGAAAATTTCTTTCGCGATTTATGTATTGCGAGAAACGGACAAACTTGTACAATTACTGTGCCAACTCGCAAATCTTGGCCTGCAGCTATAAGCGCAAAAATATGAAATATTCTGCTTGTTTGAAAGTCGAGTTTGTCATCGAATGCTACATTTTTTACGTAGTCTGTATTATTTTGAAGTTAAAACAAAACTATTCATAAAAGCATAATAATATGTTTTTTTTTTATAACACGTACAATGACAAACTATTTTGGGTTTCACAGATGAAAAATCATATTTAAATTGTTTACAATAATCTATTCGTCGGCTGCACACTTAGACATCGTCTTTCAACAGCTAGGGGGGAGCTATTTCATTAACTAACTTTTTAAATTATTTTCCCAGGATACACAAAACAGTCTTATTTGTGAGAGCCATATGTCCAGCATAAAACTGCAAAGCTCATGATAACTTTTACCATCGAATTCAGTTAGTTTCACTTTCTTAAAAAAATATGAACTGTCCAGAGATTTCCGTAGTGGAGTATACATACTTAACTCTTTATGCCGTCATAACTAACTCTCGATCATAACGTTTGTGTACCAAACTAAATGCATTTCATCTCCTAGAGTATCAAGTTTGCGGAGTTGTGTAACGATTCGTGACGTCCGCGAAAGCACTTAATCCTTTTACGCGATAACATGATTTTCAGTAAGTAACGTTAGCAACAGCCGAGATTTAAGTACTCTATGAAGGTTCTTGCCAGTTTCCCAAAGGAATGACATTTTGGAAGCGTACACTTAATCGGCAGTTTTTTTTACGTTTCTAACGTGCCAGTTTTAGGGCCAAAGAAAATAAAAACTTTTTGATTTAGAATTGAAGTCGCTGAATAAACGTAATGTCTGTCACATAAGTTTTAAAACAGCCAGGATTTTTGTTCAATAATTACAATTAGAAAAATTCTGATATTTGGGCTACTTGGATTACTAGCTTTAATACTAAGCTATTGTACTTGATTGGATATAGAAACCTTAAAAATCTGTTAATGTATGTTTTTTTGTTGCTAACTGTACCTTCTTACACTTTGGAAACATTTTGCCTTCAGTGAAATGGAGAAACTCTTACTAATACACAATAAAGTGGTATACAGAGCATTAATCGGTTTTAGGATCAAAAGGCACTTATTGAGAGTTTGTTAAGATTTTCCGAAGATAGTGCTCTAAAGATTCTGGTACTATTTGTTAGAACTTATTACTTCAGGACGCTAAATACATAGTTATTAATAGATTTTACCCCAATTTATCTTAAAGATTTTGTTTGTGAGGTTCCTTACGACATTACACATACATGATTTTGCATTTTTCTTTGTTTCCATTGTTTTTTGAGTCCTTCATTGTCTCAGACAATGTCTGTATAAAGCCAAGCAAGAAAGTCCTAACTGAAAGTCTTCCCAAATAAGTATTATAGGACTAATAGGAATTCACCGAAAGAGGTTTCGTATTACCTCAGTACAAAGCCACTGCATGATCCGTAGGCATGATCCCTATAGGCGTCATAGCAGAGATAACATACATATTTGATATACGTAGGTGTACGGATAGTCTACAACCTACTACAATAGGTATGTAGGCTAAACTAAGGCACCACGTAGTTTCTGCGTTCAATCAACAGATGGCGCTATTAAGTAAACAGCAAAAACTATCGATTTCAATATCGTTATCAGGTCAAATGAGACTTGTTCTGTTGCAAATACGTTAAATATCCTTAGTTACTAATCAAATATCACCAATATAAATATGAAATCAGAAAATCTCGAAATAGCGCCATCTATTAGCACAACAATACAACAGTAGCGCCACCCCCGAAGCCTGAACATGAAACCAGGTCCTTTTCGTTCTATGAAAGTTTCAGGAACATTCCGCTGCTTTTTACAGATGGCATTATTCTCACTCAAGTAAATAAAATATAAGTAAAATCAATACCTGTAAAACAGCTGTCATTATAGTAGGTTTCTTCTAGATCTGCTTGCTAATTTTCGTCTTCGTACTAAATACTGCATCTTCTTATCATCCCGTTGTGTTCATCAAGTTTGTATTAAAAGCTCACAACATAACTGAAGCATTGTTGACTGTCATTCACAAACGTCACTAACAAAATCCTAAAGCAAACTGTTGATAGTCATCCATACGCAGCTCAGCTTGACTCACTTTCCTCTTTGGCGGGAATGAAACGTTCATCTTTTGTCCTGCTCTAACGCACAGAATCTCGTAGCTCTGTCCCTCACCGGTGTCGATTAAAGTAAAACCATTACCGGAGAGAACAAAAAATGGTCCCCTTTGAGCAAATTGTAATATATCATCGCTTTGACGTTATGAGCCTGGGGTCCGATACCGAACTAGTCTGCTTTGTCCAGAAGCAGTAAATTTTACTAAAGTTAACGGTTTCTATGCTTTATAAAGGATTTTTGACACGTTGTGAATTTGATTATTCCCACAAAGTATAGTAGCGACAGACGGTAGCTTCACGTCCCTGTTATCACAGCCTACCCACAAAAAAGAAACCAAATGGGTGATACGAGTAGAACAAAATATTGAATATTAATAAAAATAGGTATAAAGAATTTAGACAACACTATTTAGGATTAATTTGTACAAATCGTTATTTATTTAAAGTTTGATTATTTTTTAAAGACTTTTATAACATTGTAAGTCATATTTTAATAAGATTTTTTTTATATGAAAATATACACATTTTATGAGTCTATGAGAAATTATTTATTTTAAATTAAGGGACTAAAATTCTGCCGCGAAGGGCTTACAAAACTAAAATCACATGCACCCAGACTTACTACAAGCATAAGAGGATCATACAAATGCTTGCCGTATGTGAAGATCGAACCCGCGACACGTCGCCGTCGCCTGTAGCCATTTGGCACATTTGCCTGAGAACCCACTACCATCGCTTAACGTGATATTGTAGCTGTGGAAGGGAAAGGCCGCTATACGCTGTGTAGTGCGCTGTCTCCCTTCCACAACCGTAACAATATTACATTACTTAAAGGCGTGGTGGAAGGTCTTCTGATGACTAATGCTACTCAGCAAGCGGTGCATCAACTAAAAGTGGTTTCTAATTTGCCATAAGAAGATACATGCAGTTTACGGGGCAAACTTATTACCTCATTCTTTTATTGACTGATTTTTTTTTTATTTATTTAGAGGCTTTTGTTACATAAACATGTCAGCCCCATCATAACTAGTAACAAGAATATACGAACAGAGTCTATTAAACTTAAAAAGTAAAACAAAACATTTTTTAAATACAACTACCACAAATCAAGCCAAATCAACACCAAAATTATAACATTTTATTCCATCTACAACTTCTTCCTGACATATAATACGAATTTATGACGTCATAATCTGTCAGGCCGGTAGCGGAACAAACGTAAGCTGCGAGATCTGTGCTCCCTCACGCATTGGGCTCATCCATCACTCGAGACAATGGCCAGGGTCGCGGGTTCGCATCCAGCAGCTGATTTTGTACAATCGAATATTATACGCTTTTATTGTACGGAAGGTCATAAAGTAGGATTTTTAATTGTATTTGTTTGGTTATTGTCTCGTGGAATAAAAATAAGAATAAAATATTCAAAATGGAAAGTAAAATTCTATACTTTTTAGCAATTTTACCCTGCCCATAAGTTTATTTTTATTTGGTGTATAATTATGTTTTATGTAGTGTTTGTATTAAGTGTTTGGTCGGAACTCAACCTTATTCACTTGAAATAAATGCTGAGTCGACGTCAATTTTTTGTTGATTCATTCACCAATTTTTTGTTTCGTAATACAACTATTGCTTTGCTTCATTTAGTTACATTTATGCATAAATAAATTCTGTTAAACGTGACACTGGTTTCCAAAAATAAATATACATTGAAGTAACTGCAGTAGCTCCTGTCTCTTTATTTCAATTTAAACTGAACGTTCATTTCTCTTCCACTGCCACAATATTTCCCAAATCACTGCAAATTACCTATTTCTGGAATACATTACTTTCAGTAAATTAGGGGAACTTAATGTTACCTAATCGAAATCATTACTTCATTGCATGAACTCATTAACATATGGCCTATCAAATTATGTACTATGAGACTAATTGCGATGACTTATACAATCCTAGCTACTATTTCATGATGCAATAGATCAATACTACCCTAAACTTAAGCAGACTTTTCCGGAATTTTGCCATTTTGTTTTTATTTTCCCAGGCCTAAGCGTCTGATACAAACTCAATAGGTTTCTGATGGCCTTAAAGAGTAGCATTTCAAACTATATTGCTTAGCACGTTACCGTAATTGTTTTGACCATTATAATCCATTTTAATTTCCAAAGCACTTATTGGATTTGCGAAATCCATTACTTATGGATTCACACTTCTAAGTTGAAAAAAAATATTAAGAATATTGTCTTTCGGTTCAGAATTCGCTTAGTTCTTCTATCTTAATGGGTTTGGTATCAGTAAGTGCAAGTAGGTAGGGACCTACATTACCTACGTAAGAAATTGTGGTCAAGTTATCGGCCCGTGTTGATATCTAATTGACTAGTGATGAAACACAAATCATTGGTAAAACCACAACAATCAGAACCTATAGGTTTAGTTTGAGGCATAATGATGGATATTATATGGGAAAAGTTGCAAGTTCGAACCGAGACTAAGAATAGTATGACGTTTAAAGTTAAATGTTTGTTGTCATTAAAAGATTCTATTGAGAAGGGTGATTAAAATTGAAAACCAACGACAATTGAGTTTAGCAAGTATTAGTGCTCAAAAACTTATTCCTTGTCTGTTAAAAAAAAACTTTCCAAAAGTGCAACATTTTCGTGCCAAAAAGTTTACCAAAGTCTGTTCTATCTCTAGTTAGTTTAAATAGCGTACCTGATTGCTCCTTTTATCCTAACAAATATGATTATTTGCTGAGTGAACAAATACGAGTTATGTATACGTTTTAGTTCGATAAAATACAACGTCTTGACAGTAGGAGATATGACACATTACTTCAACAGCCAAATAAATTTAGGATAAGTAGTTGTGACAAGCGAGCTGGCTACCGAAACAGATTTCAAACTTATCTATTGAATGCACACTATCGGAGACCCGGTATTTTGGTCTTATCTGTTGCACACAAACGCAACAACCTTTTTTCAATATACACACAAACAAGTAAAGTCATTACCAAATTAACATGACATTCAGGTGACGAAAAGCATTTTGTAAACAAGTCTCATTCCGTGCGGTCGCCTAGGTGCTTAGTGATTAAACAATTTTATGTGCTAACAATAACACTGGTCGTAATCATAACAAAGTATGTGTTAGTGATTATTTACAAGTGAAAAAGTTCATAATCCATAAACATGTCAACAGCTACCCCGTCGCCTCCAAGCTTACATTCTGATCAGGAAGACTCTCGAGATTCGACTTCATCAGAGTTTTCTAACCCAGGCTTACCGAAGTACGATCCTATTGATACTTCACAAAGAAGTGACTGCAAAGCTGCCGGAGTCACATCACATGGCGTCGCAGATATCCTGTCCGATGGTGTCAGCTACAATGTTTCAGACAACGTGTTTTCCGACTGCAAACCAGAAACCTTGTCGTCAATACCAAACGCGTTCGTACAAGACTACAACTCAAGGGACTCAACAGGATTCAGCATACAAGACATTCTTGGCTTACACCAATCTTACAATCCTGGTAACACCCAAGAGGATTTAGAACCAAGATATGAATACCACATGCCAAACTACGAAAATATCAGCAACAATTCAAATAACTACGGTTCGGGAACAGAAGAAGTAATCACAGAAGATTGCATTGACAAAACTGACAATATTTTCAATCCCACCGCAACGCATATTGAAAATCAAGCTATTTACTCACGAAGCTATGCCGTTAATGAACCTGTTCGCTATCATGGAAGAAGTGGTCTAGGCAGCGACGTCGTAAAAGATCCTGCAAGTGAAATCGACGACTTGCACGATTCTAGTTTTCCCAGTCAGGTAAGTGCCACGCCAAAATGATCTTTATAGCTATAATTTAATGAAGGAATTGGTTATTTTTGCTATGACGCCAAATGAGACCGGGTGTCGAAGGTGATTTACAGCAGAATAACCGGATTCCTAATGGCATTTTAATTTTCTTATAGATAGTATCAATTAAGAATTGGATCGAACCTACCTTATTGTATTGTTGCACATAGTCGACGTAAGACGTTATACTAAAGTGGTATTTCACATTTCAGAATCCTTCATGGAGTAACAAGTCTCCTTCGAGTACTTCTATTAGAGCTTCTTCGTCTTTAGCAGCTACAGGTTAGTGTCAAACAATAAACATTTATTTATAAATATATTTTATTTGGAAGTTGTTAGTGCACTATTATTTTAAAATGATTTTATTAGTATTCGAAATATTAATAATCAAGTGCCATCTTTCGACTTATTATTATTTTTGCTTGTTTATTTACGGTATGTTACAAGTGTATTGTTTTGTTTTTAGGAATGTCAACCGACTCATCATACCAGAAAGGATTTACAAAGCGTGCTCGCACAGCTTACACTAGCTCACAGCTAGTCGAATTGGAAAATGAATTTCATCAAAACCGTTACCTTTGCCGTCCAAGACGCATTGAACTTGCTAACTACTTACAACTATCAGAGCGGCAAATCAAAATATGGTTTCAAAACAGACGGATGAAGTACAAGAAGGACAACAAACATAACAAGCCATCTTCATCAGTAGATGACAGCAGTCCATCTAGTTCCAAGGAGATGTCTCCGAGCCAAGATCACAAGATGAGTCATGGGAGAAGCTGCGGAGGACACGACAGACACCGGCGCCTACTGTCTGATAACCATACATCGCACCACAAGATCTATCTCCAATCAAACGATACCATCGCAAGACCTCCCGAATACTCGACAATCAATCCATTGAAATCTGTGATAAAGGGCCCACAGAGCACAATAGAGCTGCCATCGTATACACCGAACTTGTCTTATTCATCGTACTACACGGCGGGGACGAGCAGGGCCGCTTACTCACCGATGTCTGAGGTTTATCGGTACACCAACGATGAATCACTGCCACCGAATGCTAACGCTCTGCCGTCGATGACATCTGATAGCTACGTGCCGAACGGAGCTAACTTGAAGTTGAATGATGATTTAGTGCGGTTTAGCGCTGGATCGACCTACTACAACCCTCTGCCAAGCGGTGTGGTAATACCTTCCACGACGACTGATAGTTATGGGTTTAACACGTCTATGTCATCTTCGACGATGCCTACGTATGAAGACAATAATCTGCATTCTCGGACAAGTAATTTGGGATTATCTCAAGACCCGTACTTTTCTTACATAGCGCCTACTGACCCGGCAAGTCAACATACTTCTACTGCCACTAGTAAATATTCTTCCTACATATCTTTATAACACATGCATTTTTTGTTATTCCTTATTATTTTTAGTTATGTTACTGATTGTAAATACCACAATGTATGCCATAAGTGCTTTAGCTATTTCGTGAAAAAAATATAATGTTGCGGTGTTCTTATATGTGATGTAAAAAGTATGGTTTTACTTTCAATAATTAATTAAAATGTCTAGTTGTAAGCTACTTAAGTTTTAATTTGTTAAAATGTAATTGATTGATGTTTTATTATTAAATTTTAAGTGAAAATATAAGATGACCAAAAATGTTTCCTACTTTTACCATGTTTTTTATTTCTTACAAATAATAATGAAAAACTGAATCCACACACATCATTGTGTACACTATTTAACGACTTTTATAATCATCTCGTACCGAAAATGATAGAATTTAACACATTGAGGTATTGAACTTAATACACTACCCCGATATTAATTAAACCCAGTTTTTTTAAAGATAAAAGCTATAACATGTTTGAATCATTGATATATCCAGTACGTGTTGATGAATATACTTTATGCACAGAAATCTTAATAATAAGGCAATTTTATTAAGATTTCTGTGACTTCGTATTGAGGCTACACATTCATTAATTCGCTGAAAACAGTTTCTTCAGACAGCAAACCAGAACCGCAAATGCATTACAGTGAATATTGCATATCTATCTAGCACAGCTATCGAAAATGAATCACGAAAATCTATTACGCGTCTAGGTTAATAATTATAATAGGTCCTTAGGTAATTAGATAATTTAGAAATTGCATCGATAACTCAAGGTACGTTTTTGATTACAATAAAAGAAATAAATGATTACATTACGGGCCTCTGCACGAACTGCTATGCTTCTACGCCTTGGTAGGACTAAAAAAATTAAAGTAATTAATAAATATATGTAAAAGTCTATGTGAATGAGATACGAAGGTTTATGAAATCGTAGCGATGCTTTTCAATTCATATTACAACGACTAATCAATATATTGTGACATATTAGCATAGGCGAGTTTTCTGATTCCTTTATTTACCTGATCCTTAGACAAACATGTTTACATGTCATTGTTTTTCATCTAGAACCTAAAATGTAAACATGTTTTTTTTTATTTCAATTCATCCTAATTAGGTACCAATCAAAGGATTAATTCAACCATTAGTGAAACACCTGTGGAAGGGGTAGCTAATTACTAATTAGGAGAGGTGACACCTATAAAAGGGTAGTGAATATTGCAAATTGACATCATTTGATCCCAGTACCTACAGGAATCATGGCTTCTTATCAAACTGAGTTTCTCTGTGACATGTCCTTCGTGGATAACCAAGTTGAAATTTGTTCTGAACCAAATGTATACTTGAATCAGAATTATCCAATTAATAATGTACGTACTACACTTTCATTGCGTACTACAGTATTTAAATTATTTTTATTGCACACCCCATGCAAATTGTTGGGTTTTTAATGGTTTTCATATATTAATTTTTATCTTTTATTTTCAGGCAGGGCAGAGTAATTGTGAAAATGCATTTCAACAATCAATGAGTCCAACATTGGATCCAGAATTACTTGAATTTGCAACTGAAAAGGATCAAACTCCAGTCTTTGAAACTAGTCACTTTAGTGATTACTCAGCACCTCCTCATAGCTCTTACCAGTACGTTCCATTGACACCAGAGCCAGTAGCTTATCCAGTGTTTCAACTGCAACCTCAAACGCTAGTACGACCCCGCCAAGATAATAATTATATGCTGAGAAAACATCATGCTCACATCACGAGTAAGTACCTATAACTCTGTGGTTATAGAAATACTATCTAAAACATTCCCATTTATCAATAATATTTAAAATCTTTTAGCCTTCCTTCACTTTCTCTATCAATTAACCATTCATTAAATTCTTATTTACCCAAAAGTATACTATTTCATATCCTTTGGCGATATTTTTATAATGATGTATCTTTATTTCCAGTTGCACCAACATCTAAAGGAAACTTCAAAGCTGTCGTAAAACGTAAGAGAAAGCGCACCGTTTTCACCACCGAACAAGTTGAAGCATTAGAAGAAATTTTCAAAAGGAAACAGTACATCTCAAGAGAAGACAGACAAGATATTGTTCAGAAGCTACAAATAAATGACAAGGCCGTCAAAATATGGTTCCAGAACCGGCGATTGAAGATCAAAAGGATGTCAGATCAATCGGACGAACAAGAAGAATATGATATGGAGCAGGGACATTTGATAGAAGAGAGACTTTCTCCTGTAAACCGTCTTAATATAGTAGAATCACGTATTAACGAAAAGACTGATGAATTTGGTTACGTGACACTTGATGACGTCATAATGGGTAATCTGGCAAATGTGATAGATGACTTCTTAGTGAAGTGCCTTGATGTCCATTCGGAGGAAAGTTTGGGAAGTGATAGCAGCCCGGTGTATGAGCCTATATCACCAGCCAGTGTCACAGATAGTTATGATGAAGATGTAGAGAGTTCGTCCAGTTGGAAACCCTCACAACCTAAGGAGTCACTGCAGAGACTGTTTGATTTACAAACTATGCTCTCTTTATGATGTTTCATTGTAATTGTGTTTAATTTAAGACTAATTTATAGGTATTTAATTTATAGTTGTAAAATTAATAAATGTATTTAAAAATCAGTCCTAAACTTTAATTTATTTTCCTCCACTTTTTTACACTTATTTGAGGTGGCTATTGACATAACCAGTCTTAAATTCTTACTAGCAACAGCATTGCTAGTAGAAACAAAAACATCCACATTCCTATTAACAGAAAATGTGTCACAGTAATAGCACAGTGTACACACAGTACACACACAGGTACCAATCATGATTGCACAACTTTAAAAAGACTCAAATATTCTGATGTCATCAAAGGCTTCTTACGCTTAATTTTAGTCAATTCTAAAATAAAAGTGGAAATGGTTATGCAAATGTTGTGGAAGCTTTTAATTAGCAATATTGTCTTCTTTTTTATACTTATGCATGTATGCTATTAGTCTGCAAGATTTCCGAATACAAATAAATAAATATAAAAAAAATAAATCGATAACAAATATAACAATAGACGGATTTTTTGTGGGTATTTTTGTTAAGCAATCTGGCGGTACATCTAAAACTCATCGTAAAACTATGACACTGTCAAACTAGATTCAAAGGTTGAAGCGAGAGCGTGCTGCTTGGACCAGTGATTTAATATAATTATTCATTTAATTGATTTTGCTAGTTATAATTATGATTCAAAACATGTTATTAACTGCTTTGGCTCCCCTTAAAGATAAAAATGAGGTACGTGTAGTAAAATTATGTTTTTGCTGTTTTAGCTACCGTTATTGTAATGTTGAAAACCGTTAGGTTATGAAATTAACAGATAGTGTTTTTCTATAGATTACCTGCTGGGAAAACCGACCGTTTACAACTGTATGGCCAGAAAATACACAACTAAAACCAAAAGGTACGTATTTCTAAATATCGTTAGTCAAAATGTTTAAAATATCCTATAGAATAACCTACTTAAATGTTTGATTACGGTATTAACAATGTATTGCCCGGGAATCCTATGTTTTTGTGTTCAGATAGAAATTATTCACTTCATGTAACGTAGTAGGACTGGAGGCCGACCCATAAAATAGCTTAAGACACAATTTAGGTACAATGTTACCTACATTTAAACGTCATCTGCCTTCAGGAATTAATGTGTATTTGATATTATTTTAGGTATAACCAGAACTATAAAGAAAAAACAGAAGAGAGTGCGTACAGCATTCTCAACGGAACAGCTGCGTACTCTGGAACGCACATACCTTCGCCATCGGTACATCGACTCCGAGAGACGAGCTGAACTGGCCAAGACTCTTAACATAGGAGACAAGTGCATCAAAATCTGGTTCCAAAACCGAAGAATGAAAGAAAAAAGGGAATCGTCAGAGTCCAGTTACGATTCGTCGAGTGAGACAGGTAATGATACTCCAACAGTGCCTTCTTCACCGTCTTTGCAGCCACCAGAGGCCGCCTCACCTCCTTTGCAAGTCGCCAATAACCAACAGAATGAACCAAATCAGTGCTATTACAATACTGAGCAAATGTACCAACTACCGACCTATTACAATCAAGTGTCTGGTCAAGAAATGCAAGACTCTAATTTCGCTTCGTATTTCTATAGGGATAATAATGTTTATCAAACTCAGTATTTTCCTTACGATTTTAACTATGGTAATGGCGAGGGGAATTTCAATCAATTCACAAATAGCAATGATGTAAATAACTGTTGGTCGTCAAATTACTACCCGTATTATACACCTATTTAAATTAATAATTTATTTAATAGAAATGTAGAAATTTATCTAAAAATTAATTAATATAATATATTTTATTTATTAAATAGGGTAGGCAGATAATAAATTATATGAGGTGTTAAGCTATTGACATTTTGTAATTATAAGTATATTTTTTTATGCGAGTCAATATCACAGTTAATTTTCGTTGTAAATAAGGTATGGTAAGTGAAAAGAAAATCAATATATTTCTACCTGTATTGTAGTTCTTATTTTTGACATTTATATTTAGGTTTTTATTAGTAAGATAAGAAAAAATAAAACTGAATTTAATATATTATTTTAAAACCAGTTTATATTTAGCCTTGACCTTCTAGATTTAAACAATATATAAATCCTGGTTTATTTATAAATTATTAAGAAAACTATTTATTAACTTAGATTATATTTTTACCTAGAATGTGTTGGTTACTTTATTAGAATATTTATACCTAAGCAATAATAACACCTTATCTTCTACTTCTTGTTAATTTTTTTCAATATTTTATCTTGAACTTTTGTAAAATATCTATTTCTTTATAGTTAAGCAACGTGTTTACAAATATTTCGAACTATTTAGAGTTTAATTTATAATTATAATAAGCTATATAGTGTTAAAACTAAATGTGTTATGATTTTGTTGTATTTAAAGAATTTAAAATAAAGAATTACACCATGAAATGTTCTGTTTTTTATTACACACAATCAACAATAGTTAAATATTTACATAGTGATTTAGAATCACAAATAACACGCCATAAAGACATTTGCACACATCAATAAGTCTACTAAAGACTAGAAAACAAATTTATACAAAACATGTTTTAAAACTTTGTGCTGGGATTTTGAAACGGCATACTAGTGAGGATATACCTCGGCGATGACGGCTGCGAGAAATTATATCCCATTTGAGTCTTCACATGACAATCACAATTACAGGACCTATTAGGTACACTTTCTGGCATATCATACACAGTATTAGCTTGGGTAGAAGGTGAAGGAACTACAGGTAAGACACTGACTGGTTTCCACACAACGCCACTAGCAGAAATGTATGGTTGAGCATAGAACGGTGAAACAGTTGGTACTATTGACACGTAACCTGAGTTGGTATAAGGAGGTTGAATCATTGGAGAGTAAACGGGCTTTCTACTCGCTGACAAGTCTTCTGGTGCAGTCTGTTCTACAGGACTTATCGGTTCAAACTTCTTCGCTTCAATAATCTCTTTCTTTAATACTGGCTCAATGCAAGGTTTGAATGACTCCGTTTTGAGCTTTTTACATTGATCTATATTGACAGATATTTTTGGTTCTTGGGTCAAATGCCCGTTGTTTATGAAAACGGGAGGTGGATGAATCACTTTAGTTGTTATAATATGTTGAGGAGCAATAGCATTAACTTTCACTTTAGCATTATTGATTCCTGGATCTACTGTCACAGTCATATCGTTTGTAAATTTAGTTTTGACCATGTCGTTATCATAACTAGCTTGGTTTACATCATTCAGTAATGGTAATGATCGCATTTGTTGATCATTAGCTGATACCACACTTCCATTATTTAATTGACTTTTAGCGAATTCCAGGGGTTTTGGTATATTTTGTAAAGTATCGAATTCCTTATTGGAACCATCTTTTTTCTCTTTCATCCGGCGATTTTGAAACCAGATTTTGACAGCTCTCTCGGGGATATTTAGAGATAGTGCTACTTCTTTACGATGGGCGTTTCCTATGTAAGGAAACTTCTTGAACTGTTTCTCCAAATAGTTCACTTGATCCGTCGTGAATGCACTTCTGAATCTTTTCACTTTCTTAGGGCTATAATGCTGGGAGCGATCCATCTGAAATAATAAATATGAATGAGTCATAACTTTAAATGTATCCTAATGATTAATGATTTAGTAGCATAGCACAACAGCAAACGTAACTTTTGAAAGGTGTTTTTTATCAATCCTTTTTAAAATAATTATTATTAGATTTCAAAACAACGTCTTCACTTACCATTTTCATATTACAATCCGACACAACAAAATCACCAGCACTTTGCATACCAGAATTATCTTGGGCACCGTTAAGCAACAAATGTTTCATCATATTATCAACGAACACGAGTAACAAAGCGACTAAGAACATTTAACTGATAAACTCTTATATATTGTTTCTAGTCATGATTGGAAAATCATTATTTAATTATAATATTACCTAATCATACACTATTAACTAATTATATTATACGACGATAATCGTAATGTGTCTTATTAATTGTTGAATTACTTAATGTGTTTAAACTTGTTGGTACTGTATAATTTGATAGCAGTGTTGGTATTTACTTTAGGTATCATGTGCATTGTTTATCCGTGTTTAACAGTTATTCATTGTAACTGTAATCTTAATATTTTCTGTTTAGGTATATGCTATTTTACTATGTTTTACAATTATTTGTATCGTAAGGTTAAGATTCTTAATAACAAGGAAATAATTTGACGGTATTTTTAAAAGTAATTGTAATGATTCATGTCTTATTTAGCTTTTTACGAAATATTTTTATATCACGCATCCTATTTAATTACACTGTTTTTTTTATGAATCTTACAATATTTTTTATTGTAGAGACATAAAAAAATGTTATAGTCCGCTTGATTAACCAGATAGATAAGCCAAATTACTAAAACAGATCGAATTGCTATACTAATACCTATGAATGGCCTTTATTAATATAACATGACAGCTCGTGGTTTACTCAAAAAGAAATTAATTTAGCTAGTTAGAATGTAATACACTAGTCAATGTTCACATTGCATAACATTTTACATGCGCGTTTCCCAGACCCATCTCGTTTTGGTAAATGTTTATTTTAGGAGTAAGTATTTTCATTGTTCTCAATATTTATGCGAATCATGGACTATTAAGTACATAACTGAAACAGTTTTACTTATTTCAACTAATGTTTCAATTGAGCCCTAATACGTGCCAATTACAATTAAGATTTTAGGACTTAGGTCCATAATCCCATACGGTATCTTCGGTACATTGTTTACTTTTAATTGGTTAAATCCAGACATCTGTCGATTATGTTAACAACTTAATTTTTTCGCGCACATGTAATTCTTGGGAATCAATTCACCATTGATAAAAATACAAGCTATAGTAGATATTTTATTATGTTTTATAATTTAAATAGTAAAATAGATATACTTCATGGCTTGGTTACAATACAGTACCTACATTTAATTTTTGACTACAAAGTCACTCAATCAACCAATCTAGCTTAACTTTTTCTTTGACCTAAGCAATTATATTATACCACTGTCTGCAATTGGGCGAAGTTATTCACGCACTATAAAAATATAAATATTGCTATTGCTAATCTAATAGGCACTAATGCTAATGCCTTTTTTCTCTTCCGCGAAGCGTCCAGGACCACTATTGAAAATATAATATTATTGATCTTTCTTACTGCTTTCAAAAGTTTACTAGTGTTTCCCTGTCTATAAATCAAATCTTTTAAGGAGCGACTTTCTTTTACCAGTCAAATCAAAATTGTCAAAATTGTTGTCACTTATCACCTTATAGATTACTTAATGATTACTCTATTGTATGGTAATTTATTGCAAAATTCCCTTATTATCATTTTAAAATACAAATGGTTGAATTTTAATTAAGTAGTATATGTATAATAGAACATAGTCTGTTATTATTATTGTGACATCTTTTGATTTTCAATAAATAGTAAGAAATAACAAGCTAACGCTGATTCTACCTTAAGGGATCACGTGATAATTGATGATGCGATGACGTGATAAGTGATGATCATGACGTAATAAATTCAAATAAAAAAATATATTTCTGGGCATAATATTTATTATAAGAATTATTTACAATTACAATTACTAAAACTACATTTACAATTAATACTCTTCTTCATATGGCACAGAACGAATCCATGACAGATCCCAACTCTTTTCGATGATGTCACTGGGGACGTCACTTGGCGCGGTTTCCATTTTGGTCGCAGTTTCTGAGGACGACTCCGGAACCTCACTGAAGGGTGATGGGTAAGGCTGCACCTGGAGGTGGACCTCCTGATACTGAGGCTGGCACCCCTCCTCCATGTAATTTACGTACATATTTTGTGGAGGAATCTGTCCACCAGGCATCGATGTAGTCAAACTCGCAACTGGCATCGAAATAGGCGTCGACATAGCAGGGTAGTGTTCTAAGTAAATGTTTCCCTGATTGTAAGCATCAGTCTTCATGCCAGGATACTGCTCGTGGATAAGCATCGGCATTTGAATAGTACCCATTTCGGGAGACGATACAGTAGTACTGGCCTCTTCAGAATCCTCGAGACTCTCAGCTCTGTCCTTCTTTTCCTTCATGCGGCGGTTCTGGAACCATATCTTGATGGTGCGCTCGTTCAAGCGTAGGATATCTGCGAGCTCTATCCTACGAGCCCTGTCGAGGTAACGAGTCCTTGAATATTCTTGCTCCAGCTCCATCATCTGTTGACTTGTGAAGGCAGTTCTGATGCGCTTCTGTTTTTTAACTCCTCCAGATGGTTTGGTGTTGTTCCACCCAGGTGTTTGAGCGACGAATCTTCCAGGTGCAGTCTGATTTGGCCACGTTGGGCCAGGAACAACCGGTCCATTTTGGGGTCGTATGACATGTCCGTTCTGAGGACGCATCACATGTCCATTTAAGACATGCGAGTGCATTCCTCTTGCAGGGTTAAGAGTGGTGTACCCATGAGAAACAGTGGGTCTTTGATAAGGAGCGTTGATGAAGTTCGGAGGGCTGTACACAACTTGGTTACTCAGCACGTTGATATGGCTAGCGCTGCTGGTGATGTATTCACTGGAAACATTGTTGCTGGATACTGGTACTGGTGCAATACATTGAGGCGGCAACTCGTTCCAATCCAAAGGCATCACAGCTTGCATAACATTTTCACTATTGGTGGTAGACACTTGGTCCCAATGACCTTCTTCAGCGCCACCGTTGAGTTCGTAAGGGGTTGGCGTGGAAGCCTGGCTAGAAGTGGTAGACTCTGGCATGTTGTAAAAGTTGAAAGAATTATTGAGGAAGTAACGTTCACTATAAAAGCTCAGTTAATTATAATGAGTGTCGGGATCGCACCTCCATTTTATATGCTTGCAACAACCCCCTCAATAGGCAGTAATTAGCAAAGTAGTAAAGCTCAATCCTTCGATTAGGTGATTAGCGACTTATTAGTTCTGATTTTTAATTTGTTATCAGTTGTGGCTGTTTCTGTCATACTATTTTGTTATCAATATGGCCTTTCAAAAATAATGTGAAATTGAACGATTCAAAGATAAAGAAAATAGTTTAGGTACAGTTTTTCAGACATGGACTATTCTGCAGGCTGCGATAAAGTCAATGATGACTAATAATATTTTTGAATTTGAATAGAACTTGTACTGTTGAGTTTCTTCTTGAGTTTTATTTATACAACCATGTCCATCCCATTAAGTTGTATTATTTAGTAGTTAAAATAACAATATGTCCTTAATTGCAGTGCCATAGAAGCGCAAGAATCATCTTCATCTTCGCCTATTACCTTTAGCTCAGTGTTATCATCAGTACGTTTTTCAAAAATATTTGCAGCATTCATATAGTCATCCTCATGTTTTGTACAAAACTAAATTAGCGTTGCTGCAGCACAAATTTTTATACCAGATGTAATCACTAATCTAATGGACAATTAAATGCAATAAGTTTATTTGATGTTTCTTAACTACGCTGTACCTAATTGTCTGGTCCACTAATATGCGTTGAATGTTTTCATACACACAGATTTTCGTTGGGCTAAGGTTGGTTGGTTCTATTAATTTATTTACATTATTGTATAGAGGTGGTTATTACAATTGGAAGTAATGCGTCAAGCATTTAAGTAAATTGACTGTGCTTTATATTGAATGGTTTAATATAAGTAGTCCCAACATTAATATTGTCTCAATTTTAGGTCCTTGAGTCCTTTAAATATGACTGGAATAACCCATAATATTAATCTACAATGTATAATTTTATCAGTATCGTTTTCAAGTAAAATTATAGCTACAAAGAAAAATAATACAAAATTATTGCTACAAAGGAAACCCTTGACAGCGCCATCTACTAACGATCTCTGTTACTAGAAACGAGACAGCGAAGCATACGACTAAACTTTGAACCAACACAGAAAACCTAAAACTCATGGAGTGAACTTAAACACAAAAGCTTCTCATTTAATGAATGAAACTTCACAAAGAGCCTTAAAATACATTTTTGATCTTTTTGTAAGTAGAAGGATGTAGTTTACTAATACTTTTGTTTAGTTATTAAGTCGATAGGAAAATATAAGTCGAAGCTGTGTAATGGAATGATTGAAGATACAGTTCAGTTTCCTCTCTCACTTCTCTTGTTAAAATTTTCGGATGAATACAGATGGCGTAGCCTGTAGCTACTCTCGAAATAAAAGGTCTGCATTTGAAAGCTTAGAACTTGGTACCTATTTGAGTTGAATAAATCTTTTTTAGCATGATCGTACTCATCTTTGAAAATAATTTCGTACTTAATATCTGCAAGTATAAAACGTACCTACTATAAAATATGTTGTTCTTAACCCCTTTGTAGAAGAGTAAATTATTCTAAAAGTTAAACGATGCCTGATGCCCAAGCACCCTCACATATAAAATTTGGTTGAACACTTATCTCATACGAAGGCCTATCTACATTATTTTACCGAATCTACGCCTAGATTGAAATATATTTTATTTTATCAGATATCATGAAAGTATTATTTTTTAATAAATTCTAAATCTATTTAATTTTCTTGTCAAACAGAATTTTGATACGGATTTTAACCAACAATAAATACTCAATAAATCAATCAGAAATTGTAAGTTAAACTTACTAATTTATGTGTATAGTAAGTTTATATTCGACATTTTATCCAAATTAAAATGTCCAAATCATACTTATTTCCAACATTTAAATGAACATACAAATCGTCTTCCAAAAGTCATACATTCTTCACCCCATCCTTTAAAATACACACACGAACGAAACCTAGACTGAGATTCATTTGTACATTACAGGACTAGTCCATACTTCCATACACAGGCGTATCTACATCGGAATGGCAGAGCAACGCTTTACGAATGTTGAATATTTCGCCAAAGTACTTTTACTGTGGCAGTGTGGCCTATGCCTGAGTTTGCTTATATTGAATAAACGTGAGTTGAATAGACAGCTAGGGTTGACACGCGGGTGAAAGATGTTTTAGTTTGTTATATTTTGGAAATGATTTTTTGTGATGTTAAATATTTAAATGAGCATAATTACTGCATTAATTCTAAAAACTTAACGCTGAATAAAATAATATTTTAAACAACCTAACTAAATTGTCCTTTTTTTAGATAAGTCAACATTTTTTGCTTAAGTACAACAGTTCCAATATAAAATTAGAATAGTACAAAAAAATATGAATCAGTAAATAAAATTTCCCGTTTTACGAATGACAGTTAAAGGCGGAGTCTAAATAAACAACGTTAGAAAGAGATAGACAGATCTGTCAATCAGAATCACAAAGGGAGGATAATCCCTACATTGTTAAACCGTACAGTAATCCTTTGATACAAAAGCGACTCTATTGCAAAGCGGTTAGGTTTATTTTTATAAACTTTTTTGTTTCGATAGTCTGTACTTGTTTATGTATGTGCTGCGTAAATCAGAAGTATTTATTCAGTTATCGTCTTAGTTAATAACAAAAGAACAATAGATGCATTACTAATCACTTTGTTGACAGGATTTAAGATATTTTTCTTAATTTGTTTGTTATTTACTATTGTGGGAGATAAAGAATGTTAGAATAGGTTTTGTTACCTGCTACTCTTAGATACCAAACAACAAAGGCTTGTAAACATTGCAGAATTTGGAATCATAGGCCTAAAGTTAATAGTTAGTTATGTACTTCAAACCCCATTCGTCTGGAATACATAATTGAGTGAGTTTCATTTTTTTAATTCATCTCTTGGACTATCTTAATATCGATTTCTATTTAACCTAATTGGTTGGGAAAGTTTCAATATCATGTTTACATTTCAATGTATATTTTTTTAAGTAAGCAAGTATTGTCTGTAATAAAAACAATAAATACGCTTTAAATCAATTAGATCATATTGTTAGTCTGACTTAACCTCAAAAACTTTGACCGCGCAACTAAAATCAGTAACATTTTCAAAATGCCTGAGAAGGACTACTCGAAATAAAAACGTTTTGATTTTGATTTTGAATTAAACATTCTAAATAAAAATAAAAATTTCTTCAAAATGCATACTTGGCAGTTGGCAGCCCTACAGGCCAGCCGCCGCGAAAGATCATCAATCATAGTGGCAAGACAATCACAACCGGCGACACATCTGCCACGCTGACGCTCGGCGCTCGCTGCGAGCGGGCGCGGCGCGGCGCGGTGCTGCACGGTGCGGGGATGCAACTGTAAGGAAGCACTGTGAATTCGATGTAGGTATAGGTTATATGTATTAGATATAGGTATAGATGTGGATAAAATCAAAGGGTAAAAGAATATAGACATAGATATAGGTATAGATATATAGGTTATGGGTATGAGATTTACGTGTACGAATAGATTCCAGTGGTATTTCTTTCATAAAAATAAATAACTAAACAATAAATGGTCCTCATTCAATTTTATATACCTGGTGAGTAAAAACAAATAATTTACTTTTTAAGAATTATTTGTTTTTACTCACCTTGCACAGAAGGGGAACCTATATGATTGTGGTACATATGTCCAAATACAACAATTTCGTTGATTTGATTTTGTTTACGTGTGAAACTAATGCATTATTTTTGATAATATAGGTACAAATGTTGTTATCCAATTTGTATCAAGTGTGCTAGTAGAGGTTATATTCTGCAATGACTCAAGAATTTTAAAATAACTGCGAATACGGAACCGAACCAATGCCGAAATTCGATAGCAAGTTTATTAGTCATATTTTAAAATATCTCTGGACCATCTAGTTATAAATAACAACTAACTTTATAAATGCGTTTATTTACTTTTTTGTTCAAACACAATATATATAATCTCTAATGTTAGTTTTTTTTAATAAAACAACCAACTTAGCTAACATAAACATTAATAAGAGCAACCCTCTCTTTAATCTTATACGCACCTTGTTATATTCTCGTAAAAAATCACTTTCCATATTTCACTAGTGGAAAATTGTAATATCGCGGGGCCTTCGTCTTAATAAACCTTTTTTTTTTCGTCATATGAAAATGACATTCGAGCGTCACGTGTGACATTGATGAAAAAATATAAAAGAAATGATGGGTTCGGCAAGCCCTATCCGTTGCTTATTCCTGTCTCTATGAGGACATCCCTACGACATATGTATGTGTATGTAGGTCCTGTATGTAGATATAAATAGGTTTTATGTGCTTGTATTCGTTATTGAGAACTTGGTTTGTATTTGTGACATTTGTTGGTTTTGCTTCAATAAATATATCATAATGTCATAAATTTCATGCAGTAACAAATATCTAAAGTGGGAAAACAGCCTTAGTCAGTTCCGTTAAATCTATCAATAAACGCAACCCAAAAAAATGTGAGTTAAAGTTTCAGGCCGTAAATAAAACTGTAACTTAAACTCCATCTCAACATTAAAAACTAAAACTTAATAAAACCAAATCGACTATCAAATAACCAAAACATGCAACTATAACTCATATCCTACACCCCAAACCCAGTTCGTAACATTTTGGTCATATAACTGCTATAATAAAGAACATCGCGGGATCCCGATTGCGTTTGACAAATGAGCATCATTATTTGACAGACGGTAGATCGTTGCCGACATGTTGTCTTTTGTTTTATTAAACCCTCCCTACGTTGGAGGGGATGGTACATGAGCCGATGATGTAAGTATTATGAGCTAAGATCGGGCCCGTCGATGTTTGATGTAATTGACGGGTTTTCGAAAAAAATGGTTATTTGAATTGTACACCACTAAAGTGTAATTGTTGTTATGTACTAAAATAATGTGCACAAAAGGTTAGTAATAATCGTGATCGAAACCCTAAATATTGTCT
The DNA here is from genome assembly GCA_941860345.1 of Chrysodeixis includens. Lineage (NCBI taxonomy): Eukaryota > Metazoa > Arthropoda > Insecta > Lepidoptera > Noctuidae > Chrysodeixis > Chrysodeixis includens. Next base: position 3,913,769 of record OW796102.1, on the reverse strand, counting down.
TCTATGGTTATATTATTATTCAAATACGAATCAGATGATCATCTAACGTAATCCTCATAACCACGGTTAGGTATCTATTTCAACATAATGGGGAGATTATATTGAATGCATATTGAAAATTGCCGTAATTGATAATAATTTATTTTTTTATGTATGTGTAGATAATTTGTAACTTGTGTAAGCATTTCCAACCACTTTTGTTTTACAATGGTTCTAAATCATCATCATCATCATCATTCCCCTGCCCTTATCCCAATTATCTATTGGGGTTTGGCGCAGCATGTCTTCTTCGTCCACACGTTCCTATCTAATAAAAATGGTTCTAAACATCATACAACATCAGTGAAGTCAACACAAAATCACACCAAAGATTGATAACTCACCCATCAAAACATTAATTGAAACATAAAACACAAAGCATGTTAATTAAGCTAAAACAACTAAATAAAGACCTGAGAACGCAGCGTGAATTCATTACGGGATCGAATCATCGGCTGTCTATTACACCGTGACCCTACCATGACCGCTCAAAGTGAAATTATTGTTAGTGTGGAAGCGCGACAGCGCACTACAAGGCGTAGAGCGGCGTCTCTTTTCTACAACTGCAATAATTGTAATATAAGCGGTGCTAGTAGAAGTTCAGGGCTGCCACAAAGCCGAGCCGAGCGACAAAAGGAAACGCTCGCCCGAGGCGAAATCTCGCGGGCTATAAATCATAGAGACACGGAAACAACCCTAGCGAGAATCTCAATGCTCAAGGGGTTCATTTTAATGCTTGGTTATATTTATCTGTTATTATTTTTATTAATGCTGCATTGAATCTGTTGTAGCTATAGAATTTGGTTCGTATAAAATAGATCGTCATTTGTTAAAACAATATTCACAATCAGATATTAAAGACAATGATTTATACAGCGATGACATAATTACGTGTATTACTCGTAATTAAAATCGTTACAAAATTAGTGCTATCAACTAATAATTATAAATTAATCATTAATACAGGTACTTAAGGATTAATTAAGCACCTATATTACATTTGATATCCGAATGAATTAGCTAAATACTGACAATGCCAATTAAACTAATGTCCGTCGTTCATAATTTAATTGACTGCGTTTCCTAGGAAGCAGCAGTCATTATAAAATGCAATGAGTCCTTAACTACATTAGATATCCCAAAGTACTTAGTCCCTAGATAGTTATATAATTTTAGGTGGATACATTATGCCTAATTGATAGGTCATTATAAAATTGCTACTACTATGACTAATATTACACAATCATTGGTCGTGCATTAATTAATTTGAACACCCTAAATAGGTAATTAATAAATTAGAAATTCTGCAATAATTTAGTCATACTTGCGTTTAATTACTATTGCATATAATGTAATAATGATTACTAATTATCATTACTACAAGAATTGGCCATTTGTTAATTTATAAATATACTATGTATGTACAGATTTTAAAGGACACTAATATCAACTTGAATTTATGACAATAAGAAAACAGCCCGATAAAATTTACGATATTGGAATTATATAGAGTGGAGAATACCATACCCTCATTTATTTTTTCACGAAAAAATTACAATGGTTTCATTCCATCTAATTTTTTGGTTATTAGGTAACTATCCTCTGACCTTAATTAAGAAAAAAAAAAGTTATTTTACTGAAAAAAAAATTCCTCCTTTTTCGAACACTTTTAAAAACCGATTTCTACATGATTTGTAAACTAAAAATTTACATTATGATCTGCTTATGACGACGAAGGTTATTTTTGAATTTTAAACAGCAAGACAGGCACATACCATTTGGTTATTACTTAACTGGAGTTTATAGCTTTAATGAATGATATGGACAATATCAAATAATATTTATGATAAGATTGAAGTAGCTTAACAATTATCATTACAACAAAGTAATTAATATCTATTAGTATGATTTATTAGCAAATTTTGTAAGCACGCCATTTTGAACGACCATGTATCAGACCGTGCGCTTAAGCAAGTGTTCAGTTCAATAGAAGATTAGATAAAAAAAATATATTTTTCATCACATTACTGATTTTATCGAACGTTTAACACTGAGAAAATATGACATAATGGTTTCATTTTTTAGTAGTTTTGTCAGAGTGGAATTTCATACGTCACAGTCTCACCACTCTATAGAGATCCGGTATCGATGATTAGTATCCTTGTAAACCGTCGAGCGGCGAGAGCTCTTGATAAATAGTCAAACCCTGGCGATAGGCCAACCTCGCGGAATAATCAAATTTTGTACCCAACGCTGCCTCTGCACTGCCGTGTCTTTTATGGATTTTATTCCCCCTAACAAGATGCTCGAGGGTATCGTTGCGGTTGCTTGAATTAAATTGTCGTTGATAAACTCTTATGTGCTCTTTTATTTTGGGTTACAGTGAAATATCAACGCTAGTGCCCTTTGCAGGTACGCGTGTTTGCGGTGCTTCCTTAACGTTGTTAGTAAGTGTAAGTTTTAATGTTGAGAAACTTAGGAGAAGTATTGGTATGATCCGTAGAATCCGTCTTGTTGGAAATTGTAAGCTGTCATTTTTGTTCTTAATGGTTTTAAGACTCCCATATTCCAAATTCAAACAAGATCTGAATTCCAATTAGACTCGTTTACTGACTCTAGTTAGAGAATGTTGGCGGAAATTAGAATTTACTTGCATATTCCATTAGGTTTCAAATTCACATCAATAGAAACGATGTGTTTATTTTCCAACCGAAGTTCACTGGGCCGGTGTTCGGGCTAACAATCTTTATAAATAAAGCGAGCCCATTGCCTATTCATGACCGGGCAGAATTCGCCCCCTCCCCGCTGTCAGCTCACCCCCGTATCAAACAAGCCCCTTCATGTCAAATACTCCGCGCCCCGCGTCTGTCAAACTCTTCGCCAGCGTTTGACAGGGATCCTCCCTCACTCGCGGGGAGGTGGAGTGCCACCTTTCACGGTTACCTAGTACTGGAAATTCAACTCTGTGTTTTTCCTTGTAGAGTTTCTTTTTCCGTGTGTTTTGTGTAATCCACCCGCGCTGTCACGAGTCTAGGTGCAGGCGCCACGTCGAATGATGGATGACGTCAGGGAAGGTCGGCAGCATCACGCGTCATTCATGTGTACACAGGCGTAAGGGATACGTTTTTCGCGTGACGATATAATATTGGTGATATGCAAATTTGCTGTCGGCTCGCGTCGAACTGCCAGCGATTGTGTGCCTGTAATAGTTGGACAAGTATCGGGTTTATTAATAGCATATTTTTTCTTTCAGATTCCAAAGCGTTTGAAGATTAACTATTCTGTCGGTTTTTAGGGTTTGAAACACGACCGATATGAAATCTTAACAAACAATTAAAGAGAAGCATAACTGTATCATCATTTCACCAGTAAACCTTAAATTGTATCTGATATTTTTTTACTATCATAAGGTTTTAGAATAAATCTACTCTACTTTAATCCTAAATCGACTAACCTAAAACTCTATTCAAACCCCATCAAGAAACTTCTAAAACACATTAAAAGCGGCATAAAAGGCGGTTTTAATTAATTCTTCAAAATAGGTATATTAGAAGTGTTTCTGCGGTACAGTTAACAAGAGTAGTCCCCTTGTTCCTCTAATGTATACTTTATGAAAATTAAATATTTCACTCTCTGCCGGCGGAATGGGGATTACAACAAATTTGCATTATTTAATGGATACCGTGCGTGAGGATTTGTCAACAACTTCACTTGTTTCGAACACAACTCAATATTTTGAACAACGCTTTTATTTTTAGGAAAATGTTGTTTCAATTTTTTGGCAGAATATAGCAATTTTTGCAACGCTGTTCGTTCACGTTGCTTACTTTCGATAAAAATATTAAATTTGATTGTATTTTGTTTAGATAGCAATTTTGTTGACTTTCAACTGTTGATACTCGTACAACGAAAAAATAGCACAAAGAGTTTGTATTTAGTAGCAGTTAGTAAAATGGAAATAGTAACAATAAATGTATCTGCTTCCTAGCTCGTGTGTAAATAAGTAAAATAGCTTTCCACAGATATTTTCTCGGTGATAGCACATACAAATCCAGTAAGTATACATATACTAACTAGATTCCAACTGGAACGTTACCAGTCCTCACGTGAACAGTTCACTGACAGTTTTCCAATATTTTAAATACTCCATAAGTTCTAGGTTTTATGCAAAATAAAACTTAGTTCCTCATACAGACTGCTTCGCATTCCACATTTTCCCTTCTTTATTTTTTCATGAATAAAACAACAGATTTCTACTTCCGCTGGGTAACTTCTCCCTACCTTCGATTTATTCCTTGGATAAAGAAAACTTCTTTTAAAAATGTAGGTAAAGTTCTCTTTAATATTTTCCGTCTGTTAGATATCTCGCGGGCTGCTTTCAAATTATGTGCATTTAAAATTGTGTTTTTATTTTTCGGTTCCAACGTCACGGCTTATGCATTTATTCAAGGTTAGTTTGAAATAAAGGTATTCAAAACACAGTTTTCATGTGTATAGGGTAAGAATGTCTACTAGCCGCTAACTTTATTTAGTAACCAAAGCGTGCCATTTATAACTAGTAATTATAAAAATATTCTGTTGTTTTTATTACCTCAAATATGGAACATTTTGTATTTAAAATTCGAATACTTATGAAAAAGTATTAATATGAATTAAAAACAAATACTAAATTTGGATTGGACAAAAGTCCATTCGAAAGATTTTAAAATTCGATCTCTCGTCTCCTTACTTTCTATTCAAAAAGGATTAGTGTTACTCAGGAGCTCTCGATACAATCATCGATCTGTCAAACTCGACATGAGTGACACTCTTTAGATAGAGACCGTTGCAATTTAAATTTAAATCCTAGGAAAGCCCGCCCTCCCCTCTGTTCTAATCGGTGCGATCCGATATGCATCGCGTTTTAAATGAGAGCTAAATATAGAGATTTGTTTTTTTTATCATTGAATATGTTTTTTATGGTTGTGTTTTCCTGAAAAACTATATGCTATTTCTTTCAGAACACATAAAATTGTTCACTTCTTATACCTCGCTAGTTAATAGTAATACACTAACAAATTTTATTGTGTGAGCGACTGGTTCTAGATTGTTTTTCATGTCTGAAAATTGATATAAATAAATGTAATGGATTGTGTGATACTTGCTGATAAAGAATCTCTAAATAAAATCTCTTATTCAAAACAAAATACGACAGTAAAATGTATTTCATAAAAACCGGTCACAAAATAATCAGTATTTTTTAATAAACAAAAAATACCATTTTATTTCAAAATAAAAAAAAACTTGATCCTATCGATTTTTTCCATAGTGTCGGATTACGTTTATAAATATTCATGGTGCGGTATTAGCATGCGGGAGGACGTGGTAAAACCCGGTGCGCGAACGTACGCCTGTCATTATTTCGCCATTTGGACGCAAAAACAGAACGCACCTTCGAGCTTCACCCAAGCGCCCGGCCGATGCCAACCGCTCTTTGTATGTATTATATTTTCTGCTGTATAAGAGTATGTTACAAAAATCGTGTACGTATTATCACGATATCGTTGTTATGAGTATTGTCTGTTTAGTGCATTGTAAATGGGATAGAAAACGAAATGTAGCCGGTAGCGCACTTTCACGATACTCGCATGAATACATGATTTCTAAATGACTTTAGGTATACTGAACTAATTGAAGAAACTTCTCAAATGTGTCAAAAGAGAGTAAGAAATTGTGTAGGCAGCACCTAACACGTGTAGCTTGAGTTACAAGTGCGATGTGATCGAGTGTCAAACACCCACGACGATGATTAATTTGTTAACCACCTTCCATAACCTTTGCATAGGACATGAAGCAGAAGTTTATATCCTACGTGTCTACATTTAACGTCACGTGTTCAGAATAACTTATTTGACTTACATTAAGTAAGTTTCAAAGGAAATCGGCACAAGACTTCAAACTTAATGTAACTGAAAGTATTAACCATCAAGACTGTTCAACCGGCCTATACAAATAAATTGTCGTGTAATTCAATTTAAACAAAAAGAAGAATTTTATTTTCGAAAAATAAAATAAAAATCTTGAAGCAACGGCTGAATTAATAAAAGATCCCCAATTCCCCGCCCAGAGTGAAAGAAATTATAATCCTTTCTTTTAAAATGCAATGAGGTGGTTGTTAAAAACGTTTGCGGGGATATTTAAAATGCGCCGTCCGGGCGTCCCTGGCAATTAGTGATCCGGGTAAAATTAAAACAATGGGAACAGAGAGGCACGCAACCATTGTGCACGATGAATGGTGATGCTGTTCTTTATAACTTGTTATAGACACGGTTATTGCACCTTATTGTCTATTCATTTTACTTTTTTTTTCTTTTTTGGAATTTGGCTCTATGAAAGGGTTTAGAGGTGAGTTTTCTTCTTTCGAATATTCTACAAATCTAGATACTATTACTAGAAATAACCTATTTAACTTTTCTACACAACTCCCAGAAAGTTAACATAAACCTGCAACCTGGCATCGAAACAAGTAGTTTTGTTAAATAATAATAAATTCTTTTACAATACATAATCTAAACAGGACGTGACGTAATGATTTCTAAGGTTCAAGCAATAAGGACGTAATCTTCAAAGCTAATAAGGTTGTAATAAGGCGTTTGACTTCACTTATACTTTGAGAATCGACCCCTAGATACGTAAGTACGTACGTATCTTGGGGGTCTATTCTCAAAGTTCGACAGAGTGTTATCAGAGTCGACGACGGGTTTATGAGCAATCAGCTGTGGAGATAGCGGGCTCTGACGTCACTTCCTGCGCTCTGCACCTCGGCCAATCGTAGGAAGTGCCCGGAGATATTGTGTATTTTATATCTGATGTAAATGAAGCCAGATGTTTGGTGATATAGGTACGTATTTTGTATGCTAAATTGGAGATACCCATGAAATTTTATGCCAGTAACAACTATTTTGCGATTTAAAATAATGGTTTCTTAGTTAAATCTAAATAAAGAAAGTAAGCTTTCATAGACGATATTATTCTTGAAAGTAGACCCAAAGACGGGCAAGCTGACTAAGAATAATTGTAACTATTAACTAGTATGTTGTATTTTTCGTCTTCTTTCTATTACAGTTTCATATCCAGAAGTTCTTAAAATTTCTGACATTAAAATTGTAAAATATAAATAAAACCTAAGTCCTGTAATCTTACGATTTTCCTTGCTTACCTTAATTTTCCCAACCTATCTAAGCATACTACAAACGAAGTAACACAAAGGTTAGCAGCTCTTACATTAATCCTCCAGCTACAAGACCAAGGAGTTCGGTACTTCTATCTTTGAACACATAAAATACATTACATACTCCAGTAACTAGGTATACTGGTACAATCTCTAACATATCGCGGTATCGTAAGCATAGAGTAAATATGCTGCGCTCTACAAACGTGGCCCACTTAGCAAGCGCCACGAAACTCCATCCGCGATGTTAAGTGATGTGGTTTTTGTTAAACGATGATCTTCTGGGTATAAGTTTGTAGTATATTATTATGTAAGGTATTATGCTGTTGCTATGTAAGCTTATCTTTAGTAAGTATGTAACTGTCTTAGCAGAATGATTGGTTAAACGCAAATGAAAATTAACTCTGGCAAAATGTTCAAAAATTTTTGTTTTGTCTGTTGCGAATTTTCTTTTTTAAATTATAGAAGATTTTGCAAGACTTTGACTAACAATCTAGAAAAAATTTAGATATTAAGAATCCTGTAAAAAGGACACTTTAAATTTGAAAGCGTTTCTCATTTTCCGTAGAAAACATCTGTCCAGGATGATATCTCATCCTTTTCTATCTGTAGTGAAATCGCTTATCAAGGATCTATTTATGAAATATTTGAAAACATTTCAGGAACGAAAACCGCATACACATACAACAGTATCTATGTAAGACGCTAACAATATTTAAACAATTTTCGCGAAGTATTCAATATTCCGTGTTGTCATCGTTGTCGGGAGTATCTGGAGGTATTCATAAATTTCCCTCACAAATCTGGCGCTCGTTATCTCGCGGGGAGGGGGGATGACGTTTACTGACGTCATCATCTCACTGTCAAACTCGATTGACATTGTTTTGTGGTCTTTGGTGGAGTGTAGTGTGGGTGGCGAGTGTTGGCGTTCGTAGTAATTTTAAATTTGTTGAAATAATAGTCTTAATTTATTTATTTAAGACTTTTACATGAATGACCCATGTAAAAGTTATAAATAAAATTTCGTGTCAATTTAAGCTGTACTTATGCTTTACTGACAATTTTTTTTATAAATTTTGTCCAAGTTGTTGTATGACTAAATAACTACGAAGCGAATAACCAATAGATCTTCACGACTACACATTTATTCTCAAGTGTGGTTAAAACACATCTCTTAAGCTTCCAGACATTGAATTTTAGTTGATGCAGAAAATATATCCACAAAACAGTACATTACATTATATTTCATCCAGGTTTTTTAACCTTTGACAGCGAATCTAACACAAATTATAAAGTAACTGTTTAACATTAACATATTTTTGCATGCTATAGTCTCTTATAGTTGAAGAAGTAGACTCAATCCTAAGTTTTTATTGTGTACAAACTTTACAGGAGGACATAAAGAAATAAATATTAAATATCGTAGGCCAATACACACCAACCGCAGTACACTGTCCGTTTCACCAAGGTACAGCTTGAGCGTACGCGGCGCAGTCATTTATCATGGCACCGTGCAGCGCACTACACGAAGACATACCAATCGCAATTATTATTATCTAAAGCGATTTATTTATGTAAGCGTAATTTAAATAGAATATTACCTGGATAGGGTGTAAATTTTAATGTATTGAATATTTTTGGTATGAATATTTAAATCGATACGTTTTGAGGAATAAAAACAAATTTTATTAATAAAATTTGTGCTATCTGTAAAGCAAAATTCGTGTTAGTTATTACGTAATGTGGCTATTTTAACAAAATAAAATATAAACTACTTTTTTATTTGAATATTATTGATTTGGCTGCCATTGATTTCTTTCAAAACCCACTCAAGACCGTTGAGTTAACCTTGAAGAAAAAATTGTATACCTCCTTAAAGACACTCAATAACCACAATTATACATCAAAAATTACAATATTTTTCTATCAATACAACATATAATTCCGAGAAAAATTGTAGCAAGTGATTGTAGGTAAGCCTGCACTTAGACGCAGGTTGCCTGTCATTTATCACAGCGCTTCGTGCCTTGGGCGGGGGCACGCAAGCCTAGCACTACCTCTACATATATGTAACACTGGTACTATTTTTAAATGCTATATATTTGTAGGACTTGAAGTGGAGTCAAGGTTTATTTTTTGTTTGTGCTGAAAGGTATATTATTTGTGTAAATTGAAATTTTATTCTACAGATGTATTTCAGGATACATGTTCAAGGCAAAATAATTATATTTAAGAAGTTTGTTCTATAAGTTCAAGTACACAGCCAGTTAAATAGTCGGCAAGTAAACTATGTCACTTGATGTCATCCAAACAACCGTTCTCATGCGGACCTACATCGACGCAGCTCGATCACAGTCATTATGTACTTAGACACATAATTGCAGATAAAATATTTGAGTTATTATCTCATACACTACTCGTATGAAGTTATTTTCAAATCCGGCCATTCTGGCTAATGTTTTTACGGCTGACATCACAACATGAAAACCACATGCTTATTATAATAAAGACATTGAAATAATTGTTTTAATGAGGCACTATTACATAAATTATTATGATATCTTCTTTTATTTAAAATAACATTACGCGTATAGCAGGGTCTAGTTTCCCGATTGTTATTCGAGATTTTTATCGTAAAACCACTGTATCATTGTGAGATAATAATGGCGGATGACAACGTATTATTCGCGGTTATTCATTCCCACGAAGGCCGGTTCGATTCAGGCAATCTCAGCGGGACTCCGAAATTTTCCCGAAAGGGATCCAGCCACAATTGGATTTTTGGTTACGAAACCGGAATAATACAATCGGGTATCGTCCTGAAATCTCTGATTTGAATCGTTTCAACGAGGCTTTGGTGTGAATTGGGGCCGGGAAGGTGTTATTCCGCGAGTCTAGCTGAGTCACGGCAGCGGGCGCCGCCGACCCAGCGCGGCGCGGCGTAGGCGGCCCGACCTCTGAATAAGATATCTGTTCCTACGGAATTTTGTTAATGTATGCTCTCACTCAATAACACGTGCGTGAAGGGCGGGAAGACACATGACACCAAACATTTGCTAATAAGTAAAGCTTACGGAATAGTAGGTGATGAAAATCATAGCAGACAGTCGAAGGAACCTACCCCACAGTTCTAAGAACACACTCGGAATTGACGTTGACAATATTCTTTTTTATCCCACGCTCAATATACAAAAATTGAATGTAAATAAAAGCAAAGAGTCCTGAAACAGACTTCGTCTACAGTAATTCATCTTATAAAAAATCACACTGTTGCATACTTCAACTTTGCTGAACTTGGTCGGTTAAAACCCATTTCTGCTTTTTCTGCCTACTTTGTTGGCTTCCAGTCTTCGGCAGATACATCACTGGCTAACTAAAAATATGAATTTCCCTATCTTTCCAGTTTTCTAGATTTTTCTTATAAGACTAAGTGTTTGATTGTTTCCAAACAACCGAACACCTAGTCTTACAAGATCAGAAAATCTGACCAATAGAAATACAACAAAGACCAGCTAGACACTTCAACTTTCTTACAGCATTACATCGCAATAGAAAACATTCATAGATTACAGTATTAAGCATTGTGTTGCGTTTATCTGTCGCCGGCACACAAAGGCGCGCTCAAGTAGGATAACGCGGCTTTATGATGCTCATGTTCATTTCATATGCTGATCTTACGGAGACGGATTACAATGGCGTTTATATGTATTTGTAGAAATGTTGCTTCAGGTTTAGCTTTCACAGCTAATAGTATAGGTACAGTGTGTAAGCTAAATTCTGATTCAAAATGGTGTTCGGTATTGTCGAATTGGAAATGATAGTTGAAGTTATAAGTGAACGAAAGAGGTTTGACTAAAGTTAATCAATATGAATTTTGGATCTGGACAATGTGTTCGGGTTGGTTATAAAATCAAAGTAAAAAATTGCCTAAATTTTCTTGTATGAAACTCATATGATAATGCAGATAAACGACATTTATGGTTTTCTACTTCATCACTTGAAACAAAATACTAAGTAGAGATATTTCAATTGTTTTTTTGTTTCTAGTCTTTAATTGCAAACTGCGTCGCTAAAGCCTTTTGGAATACAATGCCTAAGTCATATCAATGTAATTTCAGACATTCACTTTCCAGCCACACTATTCCCATCGCAATAAAGATATCTTCAAAACTTTCGAAAGTATTTCCCATGTAATGTGCGGTGGAACTATCAGAAGGGCGTCGAATGAAATATTGCATAGAACCTCAATACCGTTACAGGTATTCCATTATTCTCGTGAGCTACGAGTACGTTGTGCGGCGATGGTCAAAGTAAGGCGTGACCTCAGAGGCGTGAGAACGGCCCGGCACCGCCCGCGACTCTGATGCATCCCCCCCTCCCCCACGCAACCGAAAAGACAGGAACAGAAGTACTAAACACCATATAGCACACCCAAAACAAGCACCCACATCAACATATCCAAAATTTGCGGGGTTTTTCATTTCAAGGTTTGGAGACTACACTTCCAAATTCGCGTGAATCGTGTTTCATTTGTCTTGAGAAGTGTGCCTTCTGTAGTTTTTCTCTTTAGGCAAAAGGCTTGCGTCTCGGCTGACCTCAACGCCGCCCCGTCCCGCGCACCTGACCACTCCACTAGTCACGAATAATACAGTCCAGAGGTGAGCTGGGAAATCTTTAGTGTTATTGCATAAACGCATGACGCTTTAAGAGATTTCAAGGTGGCTGACAATACATTCGCGTACAAAATGTTTGGCTGTCATTAATTACTGCTTTGTTGTACTTTGATGCAATTGTCTATTGATTGTCGATTAGACTATAGTCTAAGATTGTGTAAGTTTTAAGATTTTGATTATCCTTTTTTAATCGCTTATACTATCGCCTACTTACCTAATAGGTGGAGAAGTATTATATCATAGCAGATAGAAAAAAAAGAAAACAGTTTCCTTCGAATTACAGAGCAATTGAATTCAAAAAAAATATTGACAAATACACAACAAAATACAGGAAATTGTGTCATAACCGCTTCTCTTGTTATAAATGGTCGCATAACACTAACCCTTCCGCGGGCAACGCTTAATTCTATTAAACGCTGTCCGACCTCATTAGGCGCGGGTTAATGTTCGAACGCGCGACGCGTATTGATGAGACCTATACGTCATCGTATCACCCTACGTGTGATTGTTATAGAGTTCAGCGTGACTAAACACTGGACTGTTAAGAAATGTACATGATTTTCTAATGCTAGAGGAACTGTCTGTTACGGTTTTTTTTTTATAAAACGTAGTGTGTTACTCCACACTACGTTTTGGCGCTTGAAGTCTTGCTCACTTCGCTTGGAGTCCGCGAAAGGATATCGATTGTGCTTTGTAACTATCGAAGTCTAGTTTGAATTAATGATTTGTTTCTAAAAACAAACGTCATACAATTTCTCAGCATGTGTGCATTACTTTTTATTCTTAGATTTTACAACGAGTGCACGACTGTGATTGAGAGTACATCTAATATAGTGTGACTAATCTCAACGAAATCGCATTATTAACATTGTTTTTTATTTGTCTATCAAGGGAAATACCAATGACCTGAAAGAACGGATTTTAGAATCCTATTTATATATTTTCGTCATTCAAGTTCGAGTGAACTGCGAATGTAATAGTTTTATTCAACTCTACCTACTGTAGATGATTTAGTTAACATTTTAAAAAATTAACATAATTTAAAAATCTCTACAAGTTAAACCTCTCTCTAATTAAATATACCTTACTACGTGATATCGTTACTTTTCTTTTCAAAACAATTTTGTATAGGTAGTGATCTGTGTAAGTAAGACAATATTTTGATACTCTTGACTCTAGAGAATTTTTTTTATCTTGGAATCATTCTGAAAAATATGGATGAAACTTACCAATTTTATTGCTGCCGACTTTTCCTGCTCCTTTGCCGAAGACGCATTTGCTAACTGCTTCTTCTTCCACAACCGAGAATACAAATAAACACCACAACAATTAAACAAATGCAGGGACAGAAACTTCTCCAGGTTCCTTAGGTAAAAAAAAATGGTCTAACAAGGTGCGAAACAAAAAAGGTTTTAATTTCGCATCTTATACGATGGGAGTGTCTTACACAATGCAATAATAAATAACTCCTACCCCCATAGCCCCGTGTTTACACCTGACCTAATTATAAGTATAATCTATTGCACCAAATGAGAATACTTCATCAAAACGTAATTTGCTATACTTACATCTGTCCGTTTTTCTATACTGAACTGTTAATGTGTGTACGAAATAATTAAGGCTTCCTATTGTCGATAGAATATTTTTTCTAAATTTTTAATTCTTGATCACATTCAAGTCTTCGCTTTTCATACAAACTCTGCGTGTACCATACAAAATAATTTTTATACTGGTTTGTGGCAGTAAACAAGATTATGTATACTTTTTATTTCCACAAGAGTTATGTAGTACATCTTGATTACTTTAGAAACGAATTTGAAAACCAGTCCATTTAATTTGTTACAAACGTATTTTTTTGATTATTGAGGTGTAAACAGAGAACCTCAGTTATTATTAAAATTTAAACTTGATTAGGATATATTATATTATTTATTTTTGACTTGATATTATATCATCTCTACCTTTATTTATAAGCCTATTAAAATTGTGTTTTTTATACTCAGGCATACCTAACAAGGTTTTCAAATTACATTATACGCGTTATGAAATAAATGTATGACAAGAAATCGTAACAAATTCATACACGCGAGAGCGTGACCAATAGACACCTACATCCGTGTGTGAGAAAAAATAATTTAAAATATTTGGGTTCCGTGGCTCTCGCAAATTATAATTTAATCAGAGTAAATTTTACTTTAGTCAAAAATAGTTTTGTTTTTCTACCTTGCATACCTTTTAATGTGGAATATTTCTGTGTATGGACTATGTTAGAGGAATTTAGACTGTACAGAACCCTATTGTCCTTCCACGGTATATTAACAGAATTAGTACCGGTGTGTAGACAAATGTGTTGGCTGACAGTCCACCTTTTTGTAACAATATCATTTAATTCATGTTTTTATTACATACTCGAGCGCTATGTCGTGTCAATATTTTGTCACGAATCCCATTTGTGGTGACGTATACTAATGACGTCATTAATATGTTTCTAACGAAATTAACAGCCGGCGGCTTTGATGTCCTTTATCTGGTTAGGTTCGGACATTAACCGGCTATGCAATGGTAGAATAATTTAGTTACTGTTAACCTGAACGCTTCAATGTTTTGATTCGAAGTAAATATAGCGACAAAAACTTTTTATCTATATTCAAACAACAGTGATATCGATCTCAATATTTCCGTGTTGTAACCAAAATAAAACATGTCCAGAACAAACTAATTACATTTCATAAAAGAAATCCCCGAACAATTTATATAATACGACAAACACAAGTTTGATAATAAACAAAGATTTTGATCGAATTTCGGATAGGTCGGTTCTTTACGTTGAATATAACAAACGCTGAACAATGTTTTAATTGTAATCGCATGCCACGCCTCGCCGTCACGCGAGATCGCGTTTGCAGCACTACCAAAATATATCGCTACAAACAAAAACCACTGTTCAGTTAGTAATAAACTAGTTCCACACGAAACTACCTACGACGAAGTAAGAATTATAATCCACCCGAATAATTACATCAATTATCACGCACATATCGATCTCGAACCCCATTGGAGTTAAACCGACCAATCGCAACGATCGATTCTCGATTCCAATCGATAATTCAAATAATCACTAAGATTTCACCTGCTATAAATTTTATTTCGTCTCAGACAAAAAATGTATAATTTCCTTGCGGCCAATAGGAAAAAGTTTATTAAAGTTGGACTAAAAAAAGTTAAAAAAAATCGAGTCAGCCGCTTGCAGCCGCTGGGGGCGGATCGAATGTTCACCGCGGCTCGGTTACAACTAGGTATAACCTGTTTTGTTTTAAATGTTACCTCGCATATAAATAAAATACACGTTTTATTTTATGTGTACCAGCATGATTTATGTCATATACTTTTGATGCTTGAATCGAAGAAACGTAGCAATGTGTTTGTAATTCTCACCAAAGAGAATGACGTATTATTAAAATTATAAATTGGTCTAGTATAAAGTAAAAATAATATTTTGTTTTAAGTCGAATTTAGGTATTATTATCCAGCACATATTAGCATTGTATCGGAAACATCAGGACAGGTGTATACTGTGTATTCTCTTACAATTTCATATACTCAATTTTATAACTGGCTCTACCAAGCCTGTTCTTGAGGGACCACAGATACATAATTTACCAATTAGATCAATAACCGGGCGCATCATTACTAGGGCTGGCAGGAATCTAGCCCGCTTCGGGTAAAGACTGATGGTACAAAATTATAGATAATTGACCGATTACGGAGCGGCCCTAAGGCGGCACGATCGCTTCGGGACGCAATGTACTGATTATAAATGGGACCAGACATGTAATAGCATCGATTTCGATTCAGCGATGCTTATTATATTAAGTGGGGACCGAATACGAGTTTGGTGACGGGGTAATCGTCTGTAATCACAGTGCGGAGTGGCCTGACTGCTGCCTGTTCTCAGGCTCACCTATCATTCTGTAAATGGTCGCGTCATTCGCTGTTATGTGGTATTTATTGGTTGACGTAGTTAAATAAAGCACATCGATCATGTGCGTTATGTATGAGGTAAGTTTATGTTCGTAATACGTTGTAGGTGAATGATCGAGGCTGTTTATTAAGGAGATGAGTAGTTTGCTCGTTTTAGTATTGACTGTAAAATGGAAAAGACAATTCTTGCTTTGAGGAACGGGATTGACTGCTGAGGAAAAGAGGAATGCTAAAGAAAATGTAGGACCCTAAACATTGTTAAAACTTGAGGATAAAATGAGCCAAAAGTTTCTAAATATATTTCTACGCAGGCTAATCAACAAAAGTACAGTTTTCTCTGCACTTAGGTAATCTCCTACACCAAGTAGACAAAATAACGTGTTTCATAATCACTTAAGGTGTAAAGGTCATGGTTATTCCATAATAAATCGCCAAAAACTGAGGCCTTGAAAAAATATTGCGAAAAAACCCGTACGAAAAGTAACTGCTTTTTAAAAGCTCCTCTAATATAGTTGGGCAGATAACCTGGCCGTCCCCAAAGGGTCATCCCTTTATTTCTGCAACAATCGCTGGGAAATTGATATTGATGTGGAAAGGGCAAGTTTTCCATAAAAATAGGGTTTATTTGAATAAAGGATGGCCGGTCGGTGCGGGTCTTGACGTGTGATGCTCCGGGTACTTTATAAGATTGTCTCGTCCCCTTCATACTGGGTGATGCATGGCCAGCCTTGCTACAAATATAGGACGATGACGGAACTATAACCTATATCTTCAATCATGTGACTTCAGATTGGGTTGCTATTAATAAAAAAGAGTTATGACTTTAAGGATAAGTCAATAGATATTTGGTAAACGTCAAGAGATTGGCGATTGACGATGTAAATGTCAACACTGGGGGCACGAAATAATGTCATTCTTTATCAAAGTGTCGGTAAACTTGTTAAACAAGCAAAAAATCCCTACGGCAAATAAAACGCTACGTAAAGATAAAGCACAAACACACACAGAGGGGCATAATGAACTCCCAAATGGACAGAAATCCACGAAAATGAAAATATTGACGGCAACCGAAGATATATCGGCGAATAATAGGCGTGACATTACAGACGAGCCGACACCCCCGGGAATCGAACACGGGACACATGGCGAGTTTGCACTGACCCCGCACAAATTAGTTTTACCCCATTTCATGGAAGTTTTGTTATGCTTAAAACCGTCTGACGGTATTTAAACAAATTTGTTCGAGTAAACCTGTGACGATTCGAGATTTGATTGAGGCAATTAAATTTTAGGATAAAAAATCTATATCACACGAATAACATCATATGAAGGTTGAATCTAATCGAGTTGCATTTGTTCCGGTGATGAAGTAAAAAACAAAAGATAAATGAAAGAATAACATTTAATGTAATAGGTATGACTGGGGTTCTCGAAGACGGCATACATTTGCTCCCCTGCGCGAAAGTTATTACGGTAATGCTTTAATCCTAAACTTAGTTGCTGATGGCTAAATTATGTTGTGCGTGATGAGAAGGATGTTTTGTGTTGATTTAATAAATATAATATTTTTAATGTTTGCTTATTTTCTTCTTTTTGGTGTGCTATACATTGAACAAGAAACATTTTCTTTAAGTAAATATGTAACTGCAAACTAGATTTTTGGTGGTTGGAATAGTATGTCAGATGATACGCTTAAAATTCTTATATGCGGTACCTAATACAATAACATTTTAAAATGCTAATCTGTAATCAAATTGAAATATTATAATAGAAGAAAATCTTATAGAAATAAAAATACATTGATCTTCTTATACCAGAGCAAGTTTGTTTAAAGGCTCAGTTTACCCTATTTACTGAAAAGACCAGTTTAAATTTCTAAAGCTTTTAAAATTGCTGCCATAATACCACCACTTTGTTATACAGTACATACAATATCTATAGTGAATGGATTAAAGTTTAAGCGACCGAATTTAGAAGGTCTTTGTGTAAAGCAATAGCGGTTTTGAAAAGGATGTGCGTGTCAGCAAACGTGCTTGTCAATACAGTTAATGTACAGATGAGTAACAGAAATATAATTTCACTATAATTTCGAATAAAATATTTTTTTTTCTTCAGCATCAGTATTAAGTTACTGTAATGGTGTCATGATGATTATAAAAAAATAAATATTATTGAACTAGTCTAATTAGATATACATGTAAAGGAGACTGGATAGTGTTTATTTTCCCTTTGCTAGTCGGTTCAAACAATACTTGATATGATTCACATTTGTTTTTAGGTATTCCTATTTATTAACATTGGTAACGTTAGTAAACCTGTTGATTGGAGCCAACAATCATTGGAAGTGAAACAATAATACGTCACATATGGAACTTGGGTCAATATTAAGTTCGCTGCATTATAAACAACGCCTCTCGCCTTTAAACGTAACAGTTTGGCGAGTTACACCTATGTTTGTTAAGTTCATGATTTTATTATTAAAAAATAATAAAAAAATCCACTCACTCATTTGAGCTTGTATGAAGAACCAAAAAAATTCGACTCAAAAGTCAAATCAAAGCTTCATTAGACCAATATTAACAGCCCTAATTTAACTTCACCTACTAGCATTTACTTTTACTGTGGCACAAAGAATGAACGCATGTTTGCTGGGGTCCGGTATTGACGCTGATCGCTCAATTCTATGTCTAAATACAAACAGACCGTCAGCTTTAATTATATTGTCGTACATTACTTACTTTTATTGACCGACTTCCTGCAATAAAAAGGGTTCTAGAAGTCAAAGTATTCTGTATTAAGAGAAGAAAGTTGAATATAGAGTCGCTGACCAGTTTTGAAATTATTACAGTGGATTTACCGAATATTACCTTACGAATAAGAATATTACCTTTTTTTTTATTTTACCTTTTGGCTAAAACCACTGGAGCATCCTCATCTGCCTACCACTACGACCAAATATAAAAAATAAGCAAGTTTTAAAATTGAGGACTGTATTTAATCTCGTTTCTTTAAAATGTTCATGTTACTCAGACAGAAACTTTTTGAAAGAATAGTTTTTGTGTCTACGAACTTCTAATTGGAGTACTCCAATTGATTACTTCCAATGGATTCCTGTACATTATAGTGCTTTTTGTTAGAAATTGTAGAGTACATATTTCGAAAGCAATACAAATAATAACTCAGTCATAAAACATGGAGTAGAGTCAACAAAGTAATGTCTTTGTTTTGACTTTGTTATTTTCTTTTACTTACACATTCCTTTTATTATTTTACCTAAATAAGTAATTTGACTACTAATATTATAGGCATTATTAGGTATACAGTCAATGCCTTTATTTCTCACCTTTTACAAATGGAAAAAGAATAAAAACTCATAGTTTTAAAGACAATATTTTAGAAAGCATAGGAATCGGACACTTATGCAAAACGTTACAAAGCCCCTCATATCATTAACATGATACTTACTTTGGGCTACACAACACAACGCAAAACCTATCCTATCCTATTGATTTAAGGTAAGTTTTTGAAGGGTGGTGTTAGAAACAAGAGCAAAGAATTGACATGTACACCGCAGTTCAATTAGGCTAATGGGGAAGGGCTCGAAGGGATTAAATTAATTAGTAAGAAAGTTTCGCTCCATTTCGTGACGCCGCCTTTGTTTGCCGCCGTGTCTTGCATTTTTGTTTTCTGTTCTGTTCTAAGCAAATTAGATACATCATGTGTCAATGATTTTTTTTAATGTAGATAGTTAACGTAAAATTGCGTGGGATTGCTGTATAAATAATTCGACTATTTATACAGCAATCCCACGTAATTTTGGATAAGTTTTCAAGTCCGTAAATTATCAGTGAAACACATTAAAATCTGAAAAACGTTAAAAGTTTACTTTTTCAATTAGTAATTTTACAGTCGTATGTTACGAGGAAATGTGTGTAGATTTACGATAGTGAGGAAATTATTAATTGGATTTAAATGCCAACTGCAAAAGTAAGCTAATAAGACTGCATAATCAGATACAATTAAAAATTCAGATTCTAAAGCTGATTTACTCTTAAATCTGACAACATGAACCAAAAATATATGTTAACATAATATAATCCAAAACACAAAACGCTTTAACGAGCACTCGGCACTCGCAAAAGCTCGTAACACCTAATTAACGATATTAAAATACGTCGACAACCGCAAAGGAGCGTCACAAACATTGCATTCGCACATTGTAGGCTATAAAACGCAAACGTTACCCTCCTTATTTATACGAGTGAGAATTTTAAATTAACTGTGTAAAGTAACCCGGGGTAAGCGGCCGCTGCCCCGAGAATGGCGCCGACCCGAGGATGGTGCAGTTCTCTTTGTGACCTGGGGCCAACCACCCACTCTATGCCAGTTGTAGGATAGACATGTATCTCTATACTAGCGTTGTATTCCACAGCTGCAATGTTTTACATTAGTAGAGTAAGGCTACGATTATGTGGAGAAATGTTGTAGGAAAATATGTGTTGATAGAACAACGTTTGATACCATTTCATATCTAAAGGCTCATACTCGTATTGGATTTGCAGAATTAACAATGTTCAGTCTGCTCAAGTCTTAAAATACCTATACCAGGCGTATCAAGTCTGAAAAAGATTCTAAAACTTAACTTACTTAAGTTTTCCATGCAAAAGTTACTAAAAACCTCGTATTTCGTGACGAGTAAAAACATCCGATAGTAAAACAATTTTACGCGGCATCAGAGAAGATATAAAAATCACACACACATCGGATGTGAGGGGTGGGTGCGGGCCCCGGGCCCGTGCGGAACACTCCGATATTTTGCACCAAGGCCATTATGTCGAGTTCTTGTAAACAACTCGCGACCACTTGTCGCTGATATATCTTCGCGCAACGTATTAAAGCCTGCTGATCGTCCGTGCGCAAACGCCCTTACGCGATACCGGTTACCGAGATATTTATGCCCGTATCGTAAATTAGTGGGTACGCAAATCGGTAAATAAGTAAATAATTACTGCAGCTCCGCACGAAATGAGTTGGCTATTCGCTTCGATATAAATAAATCATTAATCAAAAGTCGTAACATGGAAATAACTTTGGTTAAACCTCAAGATGTTCGAGCATCTTTCTTGACTGGTTCTTGATAGTAAAAACTCGACGATAGTATTTACGACTCTCATTTTTTGAGCATAAAAAGAAGGTGCTTTAAAATGGAGGAAAACACTGAGCAATGAGTGATATCTGTAGTATGATAAAAACAAGAGACAGTCAGACTACCCTTCGTGTGTTTCACGGTCTATTGCAGTAGGGACCCGCGAGTGTTGTGCACCCGTCAAAGACTTTTACCAGGGAAATCAATGATCCATTTTATTGAGTAGCAAGAGTTATGCAGAAACTGGGAGAGGGCGCGCTCCTATCAATCATTGGAGGCTTTTTTTGAATTTAATAAAATAAAATTTGTATTTTGTCATCGACGCTCCCTCGCGTTTTGTTGCAGAGACGGATTTGGAATCAAGGTATTTTATATTTGTACAGCGCAAAGTATTTTATATTTGCTCATCATTTTTTATGTGATGAAAAGTTAGCTAAGTATCGACAGTTTATTATAAATTCACTTGTAGGTAACAGCAATTTAGCAAGTTCTCATTACGGTAAATAAGAAAAAATATTTTATTTTGAGGTTACTAAAAATAATAGACCTTATACTCTTATAGTAAACAAACTGTGCTTTCAAAACTGAGTCTAATCATAGTGTAGAAGATTTGTTTTATAAAATATCCAAATAACCAGTACGTACGACTGACTTAACAAACCTCGACATTTCTTCTTCAGATGTGCAACAAATCAAACATTTCCCTAACCTTAAATCTACAACAAAATAACTAATAAATACAGCCCCCGAGTCCACCCCTGGTTACCGTCAGAAGCTGGCGCGGCGGCAATGCAGCGCATCTGTTACCGCGCGCCCCCCTCCCCGCCTGCAACACCCTGCAACTGTACGGTGTGTGTGTTATACCTTAGATGCGAGATTTGTACTAAGGTAAAGGTACGTGTTGATGTACAGTGCTAGAACTTTGGAGATAGGTAAGGTGACTTATTAGCGGTATGCATACCTGTGACTACACGCTGAATCCATATGATATATGGGTTGTACCTTAATCAGACATTTGTGCTGAGGTAAAGGTACGTGTTGATGTACAGTGCTAGAACTTTGAAGATAGGTAAGGTGACTTATTAACGTTATGCATACCTGTGACTACACACTATATATGAATGGTTATACAGGTTGTACCTTAATCAGACATTTGTGCTGAGGTAAAGATATGTGTTGATGTATAGTGCTAGAACTTTGAAGATAGGTAAGGTGACCTATTAACGTAATGCCCTGCGGTTATACCTGTGACTACACGCTGTATGTATGTACCTTAAATCAGATATTTGTGTGATGAGCACGAGAACTTTTAGAGTAAATTATTGTCGGTGAGCATCGTATGGTCATTCGTAGAGGTAGTCAGTCGAGTGTTTAGTTTTGTGGCGGAAAGCTATATTTATTATTGTATGTTTTTTCTGATGTAGGTTTTATCAAGACTGATGGATTTCAAAACAAGAAATAGGGAAATGTAATAAATTAATAAATCCTTACGTATTAGATAAAACCGTTTTTTAATTAAGCTATGAGCAGCATGTCAATCCTCAAATTGCCTCACCATTTGTACAAACGTACAGGTAGGTACATTCACTGACGTCTTCCTAAAAATAAAATATAAAAGGCACTCCGTCTTCATAGTACACTCGGTACCAGTTTATTGAGGGGCGCAGGAATATCTGTGCAAATGTACGGGTAGTAAAGACGCTATTCGTTTCCGTAGACGCCGCACCTGCGACATCTGCATTCTTATGAAAATAGTGAACCTGGGGGCCTACCATCAACTCTTACACGCAGACTATAATATTCCACTACACACAACGCCATCGGATCCAGTCTCAAACTAAGCAGACCTTGTATTATGAGTACTAGATAACTGATAAACATACTTGTCTACTTTTAAATACGTACATATTGTAGATAAATTACAACCAGACACGGAACAAATGATCGTGTTCTTCACACAAACATTTGTCCCGGGTGGGAATCGAACCCACGACCTCTGGTATAGCAGTCAGGGCCACTAACCACTAGACCAACAGGCCAGTCAAAAGACTGCTGCAGTTGTGGAAATATGGTGCCGCTCTACACGCGGTACTGCTTGCGGGGACTCTCTTATAATTCTTTTGTTTTAAATTGTTGGACAGGAAGAGGAAGGCCAAAGAAAAGATAAATGAATTGGCTATGGAATGATATGACTGCAGGAGTAAATGATACTGTGACGTCTGATGGGAGAGAACAGAAGAAAAAAAACGTGTTGCGCCAACCCCAAGTCAAATGGGATAAGAGCAGAAAGATAATGATGATGGAGACGGCCATGCTGTAGGGTTTGATGCGCCATTTTTTTCACAAATTAGTATCTACACTAAGAAAGCTGTGAAGTCCAATATTATGTTGGCCATTCAAAAGAGCTTCCTAGTAACATAACCTAAAAAAAAAAAATCATTTTTTAATATTGTCTCGCTTCCACAATTAGTGTAGGAGATAGTAGTAGGCCCCCTGGGACAACGGTGCAAGCGTTCTGCAAGATACAGTATACCATGTTCGGAATTAAATACTGGTTCTATTGATTGATGTGCTAGTCATTTAACGTCTTATTTTAAAATTATAATATCATCGGGTAGGAAATAAAGCTAAGTTTTTTAACTGTATGTGAAATAATTATTAGTGTCATATGTATTGAGTTGTCTTTCATATACAAGTTTATTAAAATATTTACGTAGACCTTCACGGGTTTTCACTGTGGTAGTGAAAAAGGGCAATTTTCTAGTCGTAGCCTCATATCACTTCAGGTACATACTGTCCAACTGGACCAATGTGCTTGTAAGAGATGATATACCTAGTGTTTGTAAATAATTTTCAAATGTAGAACATTTTGGCATTTCCAAAAATGAGCTTCCAGAAGAATACCTACATACACAGTTTACATTATTTTTTAAAAATTCCTTACAAAGGTATCTTGGAGGTTCCCGAAACTGCCTCAAGGATGAAGGTGGGTTTTATATCATTAATATATTGAACAACAGCGCTGTTACGAATGCATAATGTATGCATGGTCATTATGTACCATTACATTGACGATGATTATCGCTGTTAAGAGATTTTTGACTAAATGAAATTTGATCACCGGAGCAAAATTGGGCAATGATGGGCCCATTTAATGGCACATATATAGGTAGCTATAGCGAAAATTAATAATTTCTTAGCGAAGTCAAAGATGGGTAACAAAATGAAGTACACAAACTGTCAAAATTTAAAGACAAATTCTAATGTTATTGCTATTTTTATCCCAGTCTAAATCCAAAGTTTTTATATTTATTGTACGTATTAATACAGTTTTGTTTCTGATGGTACAGCAAATCAATAAAATTCAATGCAGTAGACATTATTAGAAAAACTATTAACTAAAACAATCACTGGTTTTAAAATCCATTTACTCGTATTTGTCGTCAAACAAACGAAAGGCCAAGGACATGTCAACATGTACATGTATTGTATGAGCTTTTCACTTTAAATCAAACATAGGTACCAATTACAGGAAACTTAAATAGATTGGCTTTTATATTATTCGATAGGAACAATTCTGTTTTTACTTACAAATTGTGGAAGCCAAACGACGATATACAGTGTGACTAGCGGCCTCTCTTTTACGCAATGACAATACTGCCGTCGTAAATGAAAACACAGTAACTTGAGTTACTGTGTTTTTGCTTTGGATAAAGATTAGTAATCTACGGCGCGAGCTCTATCTGGGGAACTTTTCGGTATGTCTGTAGCCCCTACCGTTGCCGAGATCCTTCACAGTAACTTTGCGAAATTTAAAAAAATATCAAGATATTTTAGAGTTAAACACAGTAAATTTCCATGTACTGTGTTTTAACGTAAAAAAGTGACTTTACTGTTCTTTAATTTATGATACATATTTTTAGGTTTATACTTTATTATGCTTATAACACAGTAACTTTGAATACTGTGGTATAAACTAAAATAAATACTTCATTATTTAACGTGATACATGAATTAAACACAGTATATTACATACTGTGTTTTAATGCCTGCAGTTTTGATATTGTAGTTCGAATTACTTGGTTAGAACACAGTAACCGTTGAGTTACTGTGTTATAATCTAACCTTTCACCCGTGAGGGGCTGGGGGGCGCTGGTTTTTTTGGATATTTTATCAGTTGCATACCGAGGGTCAACGTGAAAACATCGCTACTAAAAGCGTACAGAACAATATGGATACCACACCTGCAGAACCCGCTCAAGTTATTGCTTTGCTCAAAGCAGGCCATAATCAAAGTGAAGTTGCTCAACGACTAAATTTGAGCCGCTACTTTGTACGTCGTGTGTACTAGAGGTTTCAAGAGACCGGTGGGTACATTCGGCGACCAGGATCTGGCCGGCGGCGCAGAACATCGGAGCGTGAGGACCGTTTTCTTGTATCGAGGTCTTTAAGAAATCGGCAACTGAATGCGGTTCAACTGGGACAAGAGCTTCGAGAAGTTCGCAATGTCAGTATAAGTCGGTGGACAGTCAGAAGAAGACTTGGTGAAGCACGGCTGACTTCACATCGCCCAGCAAATGGTCCCAAATTGACCACAGCTCACCGACAAGCCCGACTACCATTTGCCAGGGAACATTTAAATTGAACGTACGAACTACGACCAATGGCGGTCTGTTACATTCTCTGATGAGTGCAGAATGACATTACATGGTCATGATGGACGCTCTGGGTCTACCGAAGGTCATCAGAGAGATTTTCACAATGCTGCATAAGCAAACACGTGGCTTTTGGCGGTGGATCGTGTAAGTTTTGGGGTGGCATAATGTTGGACACTAAAACTGACATTGTATTCATCACTGGGGCGAATATCGGCTCGAGATCGTGAGGTTTGACAGCTGCACGATACGTCGAAGAAGTGGTTGAAGGACATGTGAGGCCGCTTGCGTGGCTTATGGGAGAAGGTTTTCTCCTCATGCACGACAAGGCCAGACCGCATGTCGCTAGAACAGTTAGCGACTACATGGAAGACGTTGGAATTACCGCGATGGAGTGGCCAGCTTGTAGTCCTGATCTCAATCTGATTGAGCATGTCTGGGATGAGCGAAAAAGAAAGAAGAAGAGTGGAATGCTATATCACAAGATTTCATGGTCCATGAAAAACCGATTAAGAGCTGTTATTATGGCTAAGGGAGGGAATACACCTTATTAATAATCAGTTTGATTAAACATTTTGAGTTTAATTTTCATTATTTCTCAAGCAACATTACGTAATTCTACCTGTTGTGGGGTTTTGAGCCATAAAACCTCTTATGGGTATTTTTTTACACTGTATTTAACATCATTAAAAAGGTAATAAGGTAGGCTTTCAAATAGTGTGCATGTTTTTTTTTAAAATTGATTCAGATTCATTAAAAAATCTTCCTTATAAAGAAAGTCAAGGTTTTATTTATTGCTCTCAAGTGTAGTTTAATTTGATATACCTAATATATTCATATTTAATATCCCTTATATCTTTATATATAATATCCTGATCATTATACAAAAATAAAAAAATAACACTAATGACAAAGGGTTAGCTTATAACACAGTATATCTAAATACTGTACTACAGCTTAAAGTAAAATAGGTTTTTCCTAGCCTAAATCACAGCATATCACTTACTAGATTGATATTCGGATGTGATAAATAGCTTAAAACACAGTATCATTAAAGTTACTGTTTGGCATTATTAAGAGACTAGTATCTTTACATACTTTAAACACAGTAAAAAATAAAAGTAGACTAAAACACAGTAACCACTTAGATACTGTGATTAAGCTTAAATTTTTCGAAATATATTAAATTAATTCATTAATTATAACACATTATCTCATTTTATTAATTATTTAATTGTTATTCTGCAATTTTAAATATAAAAATATCAAGTTCAGTCACTTGCATTTCATAGAAAAAAAACCAATCTTATGTAACCATAATAGTTTCTTCACAACGTCATGTTTTAGTTTTCAAACTTTAACCGCCATTATCTCAAAACGACATTTCTTGAGATACTGTGTTTTCATTTACGAGGGCAGAATAGTCCTGCTTTAAGAACTGTATGTAAGAACTTTGGTCCTACTACCACGTCTCAAATAGGTAAGTACTGTCTTCTTCACAAAAAGATATTCAAATGATTTACATATTGTGAAGCAAAGATAATAGTAATCCTTTTTAATTGTAGTTTCTTGCTGGCCACGTAAAATTTATCGATATACCAATGTCTTTTTTTTTTAATATAAACACTATATCTAAACACATTCAGATCTAAAGACACGTTCCTGTTACAATCAATTATTTTTAACCTAAAAACAGCTCAAAGATACACAATCACACCACTCAATTCAAAGAAAAACCATATCCATTAAAATCACGTACCTAACTACAAGATTGCGTTAAATTATTCATACAAGAAACAATTTGCGTATCTCACACGATCGGTAGAGAACATTGCAGCAGACAGGACGGATAGCATCGCACAATAACTAATGTGTACAGATAGTGTATCGCGGGGAATCTGAGCTTGTATGCGTGTAATGGAAACAAAGGCGGCGAAAGCAAGCATGCTTCAGAGTACCTACAGTTTGCAACAAGATGATCGAAGGAGACTGAAATACTGGCGTTAAACAACAGAGTTCTTAGATATTTCGCTGAATACCAATATAATTTTTGGCAGTGAATGAAATCTGTTTTTAGCGACTTGAAATGGAAAATGATGTTTTTGGTAATTTGAGTTTTAAGCTCATTGTGTAGCCGTAGTTTATATTGGTAAAAGAGGGTAAAACTTTAATATATCTTAGTATGATATACTCATAGTTTGATATATTTAAAACAAAATATTTATTTTGTTACATATCTTTTTCATTTTTGATTTCTCAAACTAACAGCTCCACACATCAAAACTTGTATACGTATCATTTTACAAATGACATAAAATTCTCGGTTACGCCGAAAGTGAAAATCTGCTGATGTTAATAACAACAGAATCGGCAGCTCATCCATAAATTATACCTGCTCCTCACAAAACAATGCAAAAACGTACGAGAGCCCACTAATGTGATCTCTGAACGAATGAAACGGATGCAAGTCATTACTTTTTTGGTTTAACAAAACATAATTTAATTAACACATCGGAAGTAGAAACTTGAAACGCAAATGTTCAAGTTTTTTGAAATATTTGATGAAATAGTGTGTCTCACAAAATTTTACTTATTTTCGGAAACATTATGACACACAAGCGTAATCATAGTATACGTGAAACCCTGATATTCAACCCTTCTACATGCACTACGTTATTTAAATAATGTGCACGGCATGCGATCGCCACGCTTCGAAAACCTTATGTTATTGCAAACCGACTTACTTAAAACACAAAAAAGGGTTATTTTCTCAAATTGTAAAGCATACGGCGGTCCATCGCTGGGCCGAAATAATGATTAATGATGGCAAATAAGCGGGTGAGCGCTCGACGCCACAAAAAGCGGTGGCCGCGGTGCACTGAACTGCCCCGGGAGACTGTTGATACATTGTAACAATTTAAAATCTGACAATAACGAAGAAATATGTTGGGAAGGACGCGAGCATGTGTAATAGGCTGGCTAATGTGGTGACGAGACAAAGGACGCGATTGATAACGATGACGCCTGCCATCTAAATATTTCAGTTGCTTTTTCTACTTCGAGTTCTAATAAATGTGTATAACTTTGATGCCCACTGTAATTGAATGATAACGGTTGAGTACATTAACAAACAAATAGTTCAAACATACTTTTACAGGAATCATTACAGAATTCATCGATCAATGTTAAATTATAACCCTTAACATTGATGAAAAATATTTCTAAGATGCCTCACCGTTCTCACAAAAACTTGCGGAATAATTCCTCCCTATAATCGAATTTTGGTTTCGCGAGAATTAATTGAATGGAGTAATTAATTTGAGTGGTAGGCGATAGGTACGTCAGCCGCAGTGGCACGACAGGTGGGAGCAAATCTACAGGAAACCGGCCTAATTAGACGGAGCCGAAACAACGGCGCTGTAATCTAAACGAAACAAATGTACCGTTAGCTTGTAATACAGTGTTTGGAGACTAGTTGGGCTTATTTATGTTAGATTTTGGTCATAGAATCGAGTTACTGCAGGCATTACAAGCGTTATTTTTTTTAACTTGCTTTAAGGAAGGTGCTACAAGAAATTAATACAGAGAAAAATTGTTTTCTCAGCCTTCCTTAATTCCTAAAAAAATGAATCTAAAACTAAATGAAAGACAAAAGGCATGATGAATCGGTCCTTTTAAAATTTTTGATGCTAGATTTAGTCTGTATGTCTATAAAACCTAAAAGGATGACGAAACTTACCTGAATGACAAAAAAATCTCCAAAAAGTATCACCAAAAATAAATTAAGTCAACGTAACAATTCAACCTTGACTTACAATAAGAAAGACATAACCCGTCCGCTGCTAGCTCGTCAACAATTGACAGACGGTCGCTTCGACCGAGAGCATCTGACACTAATGACAGTCAACCCTCTCGTGCACATGTCACGTATATGAGGCTAAATTATACCTTATCACTTGACAGAACTGATGTCCTCTATTTTTGTTTTTGCTTCAGTTGATGTGAAAAACCGTTGTAAGGCGTGAAATTGTTTATCATATTTTAAGCCGTATAATGGATTTCTATCTTGACGAAAGAATGTAGAGTTGTACATTTTTATGCTTTTGAAAATAAAATTGAAGAAAATTCTGATATTTATCTACTAAATACCAAGTCAAATAGCAAATACTCAAAATAAACCAGAGACAAAAAAAGCAGTGCTAGGAATATTTATATTTAACTAGCTGACACTGCAGACTTTGTACTGCCCCAACGATAAATAAAAGACCTAAACTTTTGTATAGGAAAAAGAAAAGGGCTGTTTGAAGGGTTTGCCCGACAATTATTCGATTTTTTCTCACCTTTTAAACCTTCCCCAGTCCTCCACGAACAATTCAAGACTAAGATGAGATAAATCCGTTCAGCCGTTCTCGAGTTTAAGCGAGACTAACGAACAGCAAATGCTTTTTATATATATAGAAGATTAAGAATAAGCAACCAAAACCGTATTTTTGAGGCACTTATAAACATGCACTACTTACGAGTACTTAACCAAAAGTAC
Organism: Chrysodeixis includens; assembly: GCA_941860345.1. Classification (NCBI taxonomy): domain Eukaryota; kingdom Metazoa; phylum Arthropoda; class Insecta; order Lepidoptera; family Noctuidae; genus Chrysodeixis; species Chrysodeixis includens. Next base: position 3,883,525 of record OW796102.1, on the reverse strand, counting down.
TTTAAAAGTAACAACACTTAAAAACCATCAGCAATAGCTATTCAAGCGAGACACAGATTTAATCACACATCGTCTTCAACATCTCAATGGCTCTACATTCTCACATTACCTTAATAACACAGCATATTAGTTCTTGATACCCATTAATTAGCCGGATCGCCTTAAACATTAATCATTGACAAACACCGATCAAGATCTAACAGCGAACACTAACTCACAATTACTATTAACGCTGAATATAATTGATGCGTTTTTTCACTTTGTAAGACTATGGGTTATATGAATTATAGGAAAGAAATATGTTTATTTTAGCATGTATAAACTAAGACTTTGTAACACGTTGCATGGCTGTAATCCATGGGAATCTGACATCACCTACCCGGAGTAAGAAAGGGTGGTGATCAACATTCATTTTTTGTTACATGGAAAGAGACCTTAGCCCAGCTGTGAGACATTTAGGCTGCCTGTCCACCGGAGCGGAGCTAGGCTGCGGAGCGGAGAAACCGAGAAATATTAACCAATGGATTGCAAGGAGCGGAGATTTTGTACAATCCTATTGGTTAATCAATCTGAGTTTCTCCGCTCCGCAGCCTAGCTCCGCTCCGGTGGACAGGCAGCCTTACAGGCAATTTCATATATGTAGACTGTCGAAAAGTGAGCAGTAAAAAATTTGAAAATTAAAGCTAAATATAGTTGGATAGTTGAGTGTAATATTTAAAAAAGGGACGGTACTACATATCTGTATAGCTTCTTCTCTTTCCTTTATACTTTAAAATTAAACACTGGCAATCACCCCGGACTGGCATGTACAGTTGTACACAATATTGTATTAAGAGTATAGTATAAAGAAAATATCAGTATCTGAATAACAGTAGGTATCAGCAATATCAAGAACTTATTCTCGTACCTAGAATTTAATGTTAGTTTAGTAAGGTAATGACACTAGCTGGCAAGTAAAAATTATAAGATTTTTCTTTTTAATGAAAGGAAACACGTTTTCTACGATATCATAGTACATATTGCTACTGGATTAATTATGTAGTAGCAAATATACGTACACAACTAATGAGCAAAACAGGTTTTGAATAGCTGATGACCGCGGACCGGAGCTCCATGGAATATTTAAATAAGTTTTTAACGTCATTTAATTATTCCTTTTAAGTCGCCTCTTGAATATTCAGCGACGTAAAGCCACTTGCTGGGCTAAAACTGGATAAAACTTTAATGTTATATGGTAAAAGACCATATTTGGAAATGTAGAGTCAATAAAAAAGTAAATTGAATTAAAATTATTTTGGCCTTATCATCTGCTTTTAGTTATTGCATCATCGCCATATTTTTTGTGCAGTTTAAATCATTTTGTAAGTAAAAAATAAAACACTACCTAGTTCTATTTCTTAAGCCCGATGAAGCAGTCAAAGCCTGCGCTCAGGCTAAATGCAGATAACATAAAAAGACCTGTTTCATGATACCTAGTTCACTACATTTAATTTCACTCATAAACAAGTATAGGTTGTATAAGATCAATTTTTATTTACAGTCGTATTTTCAAAATCCACTACTACCGACCTTCCCTAATTTTGCTCGAGTGAAATACTGATGTATTATACACTTGAACCTTCCTCTTGAATAGCTCTATCTATTAAAAAAACGACTCAAAATCCGTTGCGAAGTATTAGAGTTTTAAGTGAACAGACAGACAGTGATAGCGACTTGTTTTATACTACGTAGTGATAGGTGTAAAATAATAAGAGGACATTACTTCCATTGACATGAAATGTAAATAGTAGTCTTCATACCTAATAAATCACACTGTAGAGTCAAGTTCACAACTCAAGGAACCATATCATTATTAAACGATTTTGTCTAGGTCCAGCGACAGTGATATGTACCTCAAAGTGTTTTTGGGCCTTAGTATCAAATTAATCAATTCTTCTTTTTAAAGTATCCTGAACGTACAAACATTTTAACGGTGTTTTTTTTTTCTACAAATCTATTTTGAATATTATTATGCAATACGTACCTACGGTCACCTTAAGTACCTACCAACTATATTTCATTTAAGTAATTCTTTCTTATATGCAGTATTCTCATTATTTTAGTATTCTTTTTCTTCTCTTGTAACACATAATGCTGCCTTTCTTCAAAAACATAAACTTGTACAACAACCAAAAAAAAAGTAATCTTGATAGTCACACATGTAGCCACAAGAATGTACCCATGAGCAACGACTCAACAACGCACAGAAAGAAGTCCTAAATCGTAGGGTGTAATTAAGGCGGCCACCCACCGCAGCGACCTCGAGGCCTTGACCGACAACCGTAATGAGTTCACCCGCCGAACAGACGCCAGACGAACCTACCAACCAAGATAACAAACCTATAAAATTACTCGCAACGACTCTACAATATAAAATAATATAAATCCATAACGCTATCTACATTCATCTTTCACGACGCTCAATAATCCATGAAAATTGCATACGTATAGCAGATGAATACGACGCCATATTGTTGCATTGCATTTCTCATGCAATGTCCCGTTCACAAAACAAAAATCAAACAAAAGGAAAATACCGACAAGCCGGTTACTAAAGTTTTTTACTTTATTTCAGGGACTAGCGCGGCGCCGAACCAAAAGGTTCTATCTCGCTCCCAGCGCTAAACTTAAAACTTCCGTACATAAAAGGCTTAAGTTTCTCAAAACAGGTTTTCGTTAAAGACATTTTGTTTTTCAATATAAAAGCTCCGACACGAGAGCTCCGCCTACACTTGATTTAAAATTAGAACTCTTGCGTGACAAACGCCGGTAACTCGGAATTAAATGGTAAAAAGTTAAACTTTATTCACCAGCGATAGAGCACAATATTCTGCGCTAGTTTATATGCCGTAAGGTGGGTTGCTCCGTAAATGCTATTGGCCCAATCGCGGGACGTGAAACAAACAAGAAATATGAGAGTAAATGAGATGGCGCTACTCGGCCGGTAGGTGATGAGGCTCTACAACAACTTTTGCCTTCAACAAAATTTACATTTCTTCTTCAAACAGTCAAAATCTAACTATCGGACAAGATGAAGAAGTTATTCAAAATTCTAGATTACTATAAATAATAATTCTAGAAATTAAAACAAATTCTCTATTTTAAAACTAATATCCCAAACACAGGATGAGAGAGACGTAACATTACTTTACGCTGTTGTGTGAGCGGTGCGGCAAATATATTTTATAGCGGCGTAACTTATTTGGATTCACTGAAGCGGCAAATGTGTAGCGCGGGATTTTGAACTTTCTGTTGACCCGCTAAGGATTTTTTTTGTTGGGCAGTATTGTTAGTTAGGTTGTTTGGTTACAATTTGTTGTTTGGAAGTGGGCATGGCGGCAAGCGAGCAGTGACGATTCGTTTAGTAGACAGTTGACAGTCGCCACGCCACACTGACATTCCGATAGTAAGGTTGATAACAATTTTCTACTAAATATTTTTTTGCTGACTGTTCGTGCCTAGTGTTTATGGACGAAACGAACTGTGTATTGTGAATACATACATTAGTTCTAGTGCAGTGCTGTGTTGTGTTTGGATAATGACTGAGATTTTTGTGTTGACTGTACTTTGTGGTTCAACGTCGCGTTGAGTTGTAAGTGAACTTTGCTTATTATTTAATTACCTATACTTATACAAATACACTTGTCATTAAAAAAAATGTTGACGCAACCCTTAAGACTATATCACCACATAACTACATCATAACAAATTGATACGTTAGATATCGATATATATATTATAGCTAGGTTCCTATAGTACTGTTAGGTATGTAACTTATATTGTTCCCATTATACATTCATTACCCCTTTTAGTATGCATTGCTGTTGATATGAAGATAATGAACTAGGTCGTAGTGTGTATAAATGAATACAGAATAAGCCTCTATATAAATAACTAGTTTTTAAGTTCATATATCTACCTCTACCTTTATTTATAGTAACTATACCTATTGTAAATAGGTATTGTTATTATAAAGGTTCTTTATTTAACAAACTCGTCAGTTTTTGGATAGAAAAAAAAATATTAATTGTCTTAGACTCTATCAGATTACATAATTATAGCATTTTAGGTTTGATTCATGTTTTCTTTTATTTCTTTTTGTTTAATTAAATATTAAAACACATTAATTGAATCAACCCTATAAATAACTAATAAATATTTTCATATACCTACATAAATAATTGTAACTGTTAACCTACAAAACACATATCTTTGCCCACATTTGAAGACTCTCCTTTCTTCTATCGAAGTACCATCTTGCTTAGTAGTAAGATGTGGGGATTGCTTCCATTACGGTGCGGGTACGAAGCCGAAACAAGGGATAAAGTTTTGGCAAGCCATTGAGATAGCTATTGCCAAAACATCGTTCTTAAAGGCAAATTCCAGCTCATATGAAGAAATAATGGAGACTCTACATTTTTACTTGTAGTTTTATTCCTTTAGTGGTATAGAAAGCTGAATAGCTAAGTATTTTTACCAAACCCTCCTTTACTCAAATACATGGTGCGCAGATCAGCGTGAAAGTAGAAGACTCTACGTTAAGTAGTAATAAAAAGGAACGCATGGGTACCACCTTCATCGTGTTTGAAGTTAGATATGGTCTAGTACTTGCAGAATAGGCTGTGGCCGGTAAGATTTAAAGCTAGTAAAGAAGAAAGCAAAGTAGAATCAACCTATAGCTGTTTTACTGTCCAAAAGAAGAGAAGAGAAAGAGTGGATTGAAGGAAATCGCCATTTCTTCCATATTTTATGAAAGGAACGTGTTGCTATAACATTGTCAAGTCGTAAACCTTATAACTTCTGGTATAAGCGGCACGATCTTAACCTTAGCAATAAACCGTAATGATATAATTAGACTTACGAGTCTATAAAAACAAAAGAACTACATTAGTAGAGCTGTAGTAATGAAGCAGGTGTATAACAAAGACTGCAATGTTCATTATAACACCGGCATTTGTTTTTTTATATAACAGAACGTAGAAGTTATTAGTAATTGAATATAGTTGGTAATTGTAGCTGTTACCGTTCGGTATTAATAGTATTTCAGGTAAATTTCAGGGAATTTTCATAGATTATCCATGAAAATTCCCAGAAGAAGAAGAGACTTTTATAAATATAACTTGTATTGCTTATAGTTGATACTCTTTCTAAGGTGTCTTAGATATTATTGATGAGAATTGGCCTTTGATGGCTATTTGTTCAGTTCACATTCGTTTTTCTTTTACGTAATACTGATTCAATATTCAGATAGCTTGTGAAGCCTGTAAGATCTTTTATGAAGGAGATTTTAGTTCGAATAGAGTCGTCCATATTTAATGCTATATCAAGTGAGGGATAACGCCTGATATAACTATCTCAAACCAATGATACGACAGAGAAAACTATTTTCTTTCATTAATTTTCTTTCGACTTTGATTCCTTGAAGCAGCTGTTTGCTGCAGAATTTCATTCTAAAACTTTTTAGCTCCATAGGTGTACCTTAAACTATTGCTCACTAATTCCCATTATCCTAGGTAATATTCAAATGAATCTAAGGTTCTATCTAGTGGCTAGAAGGGCGGTCCACTGGGCGGGTGTAACGCCGACACGCCCCCCGTCGCTACGCCTTTCCGAGCAAGCGGCGGACGTGTGAATGTATTCCGACAGTTTTATCACAGTGTACTCGTATGGAGTATATAATAATATAATATATGTGTGTTGTACGAACTGCATGAAAGCGTGGGATTAAGAGAATGTATGTATTTATCGTTGAGTTAGAACCTTCTTGTTTGGTTAGCAGTTTAAGGCAAATTGAGGCTTTGAGCCGTGTTTTCTTTGTGCTGTGATATTTGTAGTTCGGAGTAACAAATTGTGTGAATTGTGATGTAATAAACGACACTATTTTCAACTATTTTGAGCATTGTCAAACCCTTCTATGCTCTCTATTCCAAAGTCTCACTATACACATCTAAATCTCAAGTGAAATTAATGTGTAAAATGTGGCTCAATGCTTTGGTAGGTAAAAATATTATCACAAAAGATACGTTGGTAAACTTATCTTTTAAAAACAGTGTAATTCTAAGAGCTTAAAGTGTTTTTTATTTTCATCAAACGAACATCAAAAGTAACAAGATTTATAACACAAATCGTGAGTATTTTGCAGCTTAACAGTACCTAATGGATATGCCCGGATATGACACAAAGCTTTAACAATACAATATTGTGTCTTATCAGCACCTTTGTGTTAGCATAATGTCTTGTGAAACAAAGTAACTGATAACCTTAGCAATATTCATTCATAGGCACATACCTATTCGTACTGTGCTTAAACATTTACATCTATTAGCCCTGATCTGTTCTCAAGATTGATGTGAATTCCGTGTACATATAAATAGATGATATTTACCATTAGAACTAACCTTTTCCATTTGGCAAACGGCAAACAAAATAAGGCATTGCCTATTAATAGCCCATGTCATTTTAACATTGTTTCATCAGGTTTGTTACGTTATGTAATTGTATTTCTCAAAAAAGACCGAACAGAAACGGAACACAGATTAACTTTATTTACTAAGCTGCAGAATTTAGTGACGAACGGACCCGGATTTGAAGTAAAATCATAGTTTGTTAATATTTTTCCCTGTATTCTTCTTTCCCTGAATCCAAAACATGCAATAAAACCTATCTAATAAACTGAAGGTCTACGCAAAGCTTATAAATATAAACCATAAACCGTTTAACCGACTATAAAATAAACAGCTACTATGATGTTCATAACAAGCCTGTGTAAGTGCGTGCTCCGAATTTATATGGCTTGTTACAGAGCAACATATGTTGGCGACATAATACCGAGTGTAAACAGATACTGAAGCTGAAATTTGAAGGCAGGAGGATATACGACCAATGTTTAAGCATTTTAGATCTTGTTTTTGTATATAAAATAAATAATAATAAATATTTAACGACTTTCACACAACGCCATCTAGTCTCAAACTAAACAGAGCTTGTATTTAGAGTACTGGTCAACTGATAAACATACTTATATTTCAAAATACTTAGATATCATAAATAAATTACACCCATACGCAAAACAAATGATCGTGCTCATCACACAAAAAATTGTCCTGGCCAATTATTTATGGACTATATTAATATTCTTTAGTTTAAATGTAAACGAGACACCCACGTCAAAATTTATACAATTCAAATAAATAACATACAAATATAGATATCCTTTTGCTTTTCCAGTGCTTTAAGTAATTCCCAGTGCGATAAACGAACTGTTACATAAGAATAAACACATCAATGAAATAGGTATGTATCTTAGAAAAGGCATCTTGGAAAATTGTTTTCTTGTAACTGTCTGTTTTTTTTAGCAATACTTCTGCCGATTTCTCACTTAACTTGTAACACACCCCCAATACACCAGCTAATCCTTTAAAATCAAATAATATTCTACTAGAATCAATCCTCCTATTCCCTCACAAGACAGTAAGTGTATACCGATGTTAAGTAATAAGAGGGATGGGAGCACTCCACACCCCTTCCGTGATCCATCACCGCTTCAATCACGACACTCTTCGTAAGAGCCTTAAAATAATTACTATCTTAATACAAAAGTTGGGAGTTGGTTAGAAACAAATAAAAATATTACAAATTAGTAATTTATTTTTTTAATTTTGTTTGTTTGTATTTGTGCGATCTACAAATGCTTGTTCTGAGTCTAGGTGTATTTATGCATGTGAATTGAATATCTGTGAAACCCCTCGCGAGATTTGAATTAAGTTCCTTAGTGTGGTAGTCGTTTTGGACTAAAAATAAGAATAATAAAGTAAAGAGTTGGTTTGTCTGCTCTCTTATCATTTATTCTATTAGCTAGTTAACTAGTGACAGAGTTTGAGTGTCTGATTGATTTTCAAATGGATTTTACAAAAGCTTGAATGACATCACAGTTCCTACCTCCTCAGTGCTGGCAAAGGCCTCTCTTTTTACGAGCTGTATAAAGGGAACCTACCATCACGTCCTAGAAATCAACGTGTAGCTTCCACATCAATCTCCGCACAAGAGGTTTCTGCAACACTTTAATTTAAAGAGGTTTTATGCACCTAGTTCCGTGCACTCTAATCCAGGTACTTTTTCATCAAGTGGGTAGGAATCGTGAACTGAAATTCTGTCATAAGCATACCTGTTTCTAACTGTAGACTCGTAAGTACTAACGTAATATTTCACTTCTTGTGTACATGGTAATTAAAAGTACGTTGAACCAAAGATTACGGAATGTCGTAAAATAATTATCGTTTAAAATACCTACGCGCTTACAAACACTACTAGACAGGCTAAATATGGATCTATTACTGGTTTAAGCTTCACTCAGTTTCAATTTTCATTTGTTTATTTTTTTAATGCTCTATAGTTCCAATTCGTATTTAGAATATGATTTGTCTTATAAAAGTTATTCTTTTAACAATTCTACTTACTTTTCCTGTATTTCTGTATCACCCTTTCAGAGAGTTTATTCGATTCAGTTACCATACCTAATGTTAGTGCAAACCGTGGTTCAGCGAAATCTCTTCATGAGGTTTATTGCACATAGCTTTAATGGATGTCCAAGTAAAAAAATTCATTAAGTGTATACAAATATTCAATTCTGAAAACGTTACTAACGCTCATAAGTATGTGAGACAAGTAAATTGTAAAATTCGATGGCAGATAAACGAAATATAGAGGCGTTTCTTATTAATTCGCCAATTTCCTTGTAAATTCAGACTCTTAATCATTTCTTCATAGTTATTTCACATTAGTTGCTTAGTTATACCATGTCCTGCAAGCAATCCATCACTAATCACGACCGCCGCCGGCGCGACATTCCTCGGACTCATGGAAGCTAAATTATGACATATCTCCGTGTTTACAGCTGTCATATATTTTTTTAGCTTATTATAGAAAATCCTAGTATAAATATTCAACTTAGGTTTAATTCTAGTTGGTTGGAATTGTTTGTGAATATAGATTTTCATTGTAAAATGTTTTTCGAATTACCTATTAATAATATTAGTAGTGTTTTTGAAAAAGGAATAGAAATCAGTAAGTTGGAATAACAGACTTTTGGTCAAAGTTCATAGTTAACTTTATGAGTACTCATGTAGTTTAAACATATCTGAAGTGTACAATCAAATCGAACGAATATACACTATTTATTTATTTATATTGATTAGTACGGCTTACAAAACCAGTAACACTAGCTAAATGTTAATAGAACATAAATTTAATGACAATTTGAGAATTAAGGTAACACATTTCTTTTTAGATCACCCTATATCTTAATACAATATAAATAGTACTATATTAGCAACATTTCCCAAACCAGTTTAAACATTTTCCCAGCAGTTTCCCGACCCTCGAACCCTATCCATCATGAATCAGGCCTACCCGCTGATGCTCCGACGTTTACGAGCTGAATTATGACGCATACCTTCCGACGCACTCCATACATTTTGTCACAAATCCCTTATATTGGCCTTGTTAAACTTTATTTATTGCTTAATATCTATATCGTGTATGCGAAACTTCTGATTTTCGTTTGTTTTAAAATATTTTGTATTTTTTCTCTTTGTTTGGGATTTTGGTTTCGATAAAGACAAAATAGATTGGCAATTTGATATACCTGCTCTATAAAAATGACTATGTAGTTACGTTTGAATTAGATTGATTTATTCATTTGTTTAACTGAATATATTTTGGTTTTTGTTATTTTGATATAAATGTTTCTGAGAGTTCCTTAGTGGAGTGTCATTAAATATTGTATTATCTAAATCATAATAATATCCTCTTTTGCCTTAGAGATTTTTTTTCTGAAATGGACCAAGATTTTTAATGTGTTGCAACATTAGCTACATAGATAAAACCAAATACTCAATAGGTTACAAAAAAAGAAGAGTTTGGTAAGCTAGCTTATTCTGTTTAGTAAAATAGAATCGGCTTTACATTCAGGTTTATATATAAATGTATTTATTTCTGCATCTAAGACTAAGAGGCAATAATATTGCAATCAAATGTCAAATTTCTACTTTTTTCTAGACTAATGGTATTATAAAAATGGCGTCCATTTGAGTCAGTATAAAGAACAATATTGGTGTCAGGGTCAAATGTATTAAAAAAATATATAAATGTGACATTAAAACTAAGAGCTGATAGTGAAGGTATTATAACAATAATTGGGGTTTAAATTTTATTTGACCTGAGAATGAAATTTCGCAGCTCTGATATTAATTGGTTTCAAAAATAGCTGCATGGGCCGGGCACCAATGTACTTTAATATAAGACTGAAAAAAGATTCGCGAACTTTTCTGAAACATTTTTAAATAAATTTTCCATTTAACAGAATCTGCCCATAGAGTGACTTATGACATGAAAGTGTATCTTATACTTTATTTTGATCCTATAAAATAAAAGCATTTACGTGAAAGTCTTAAGTCTCTCTTTAATGAGTATTATATCAATTTAAGATCCAGGGAAACGCAGCGAAGAAATTGCAGTAGTCAAGTCGGTTTTCATGTCACCGCTTTTTGTGCGTCGGCTTACACTGATACATAACTAGTATAATTTGCTGGCCACAAAAAAATAATTATTCCCCTGCCTATTAGCTATGGTTAGATCGGATGGAAATAGAAAGTTAATTCCACATGAAATAGGCAAATTTCTAATGGAGGCCACCGCTGCCTTTTAGTTTACTTATGTGAAGTTTCACCCGATGTCGCATGTTAAATTAAGCTTTTTTTTCTTGTCAGGTTTATGTTGTACCTACCTACTGTAATATTGTGGCATATATGCCTATTGAAATGTAGGAAATGTTGTGGTGTTGCTATGCACCTGTTCTTTGTTCCTATAGAAGTGTTCCTACCGAGTGATACTTTGATCTCCTGCGTATAATTTTCTTATATTCATGATTTCATAATAGTTAATAAAAATAATAGTGTACAAATCAAATAGGATCTACTTCCTGTATCTTTCAAGTTACTTTTGCTACCTTAACCTTTTTAGCTACTCTAGTTTGTATTTTTGCTTTGATTTTTTTAGAGAGTAAAAAAAAGGGTATTAGATATATCTCCTGAAAATGAAAACGTAGAATCAATTACCAACTAACTTACTACAATCATTACCAAAAGCCATTTACTTTAATAAATTTGATATACAATGAATAAACGACCATTTATGTAGACATTTACATAATATCATATTTCCACTCATACAACCTAGTATCACAGCAAGTCAACGATATGCTTCACAAAATATGTACCTCGTAGTAACACGGCTAAATGACGATGTAATTATAAAGCTTCCGTTTGCAAATTACATGTTTTTTTACCTTATTAGCGAACACTGTTTGTTATGCATGAGGTTTTTTTTTATCTTTAAGGCTCTACCTATTTCATCATTATAACAATACCTGCGAACATAATATACTTTTTTTGTTTTATATCAAGCAAATCTGGACTTTGAGTTCGCAGCTGTAGGTCTATAATTGCATGTAACCTTGCAGCTATTAGTACTTGTAAATACTTACTATCTAAGACTATACGTATAACTGTACCTATATTTGAGCTTCAATTGTTCGCATTCCAGCTTTAATCGTAGTCAAGGCGACGTTCCCAGTACTGATGGTACAGCCGGAGCCATAGATTGACAAATAAGCAACGCAGACAGTCAATTGTTGTTGTAGTTGCGTGGTTGCGTGAGAACTCGCTAATTATAATGAGCAATGTATCTCTGTAACTAGCCAATGTATACAGACCTACTTGGTAAATGCGTGGAGGAATTCGTTGTAAATTTCAAATATGGTCTTTGTGTTTTTCGTGATCGAATTTCAAATGTCAATTTGGGTTTTGTTTTAATTAAACTTTTACAGTATCCATATATATTTTAGGGTAGAATTTGCAGCCAGTATTTTGTTTACTAATTTTAATGAAATCAAGTAAAAAGTATTTGAAGTTTATACATGAAAAATAGAACTCTACACAACGGCCTGGCCACACGTAACCTAAAACATCAAGAAAATTTATGCAATTACAAAAATACAATTTAAAATTACATACTAGTACTGCAGAAATTAGCCTCATAAATAAAATAACAGCGGAATCGTTGGTAAATCAACAATAATTGAAGCTTTCTTGTACCGTACATTGGACTACATCGAACCTTCGTGCAGTGTACCTACATGTTTCTACGTATGTGCTGTTTGTGTTGTGGGCGGTGTCCGGACGCACGCCATTCGATTCCCCGAAGAGGAAATCGTTACGGCCAGCAAATTGGACCCTAACCACTAGTTTGGTCGAACACGCAGATGTTGGCTTATATACTCCGCACCATGTATACTAAATTGACGATAATAGGTACTTATCCCTTGCCTTTATTACTGAATTCGCTGTATGAGCAATTTTAAGTTATGGCATTAAGGTTTTTTTTAGGAGTTTTAAAGTTGGTATCACTTTGAATCTTTGATATGGAACTGAAATCAAACATTTATGGATTCAGGAATAATATGAAAATAAAAAAATAGTACCTATAACGTATTTGATAACCAACGTAACCTGCTCGTATCAATAAAGATTTAGAGGCATTAAATTAGGAATATTGTTATTTCGTAAGCGCAGATACTTGGGTAACGGCGTCTTTTAAAAATGGGGCCATAAACAAATTCATAAGTAGGCTTCGTTCACGTTTTATGTTTTTTTAAGGGAGCCCCTTGAGGGGCGGTAAGTGAAACGCGGCGTAAAGCCTGCGGTGCCCTGCTGGGAAACAAGGGGAAAGGGATTTAAAAATTTCCCTTTGCTCTCTTAAAAGCCAAGGAAGAGTTAGCTGCTTAAATTGTATAAAATGTGTTTCTGATTTAAAGTATGTCGTTGTACACGGTAGGTAGGTATGTAGACTTTCGTTAAGAACTAAATTATGTTGTAATACAAAGTTGTTGTTCTTGGAAGTAACAACATGATACGAAATGTACAACCGCATATCTCTGTGTGCCTCTATCAATAACACAACGTGATGATCGTGATACATAAAGTGTGCCAGAGAATATAATCCAGATAAGTAGCACACTAGAACCGTACGTTCATATCATTTCCTCCACGTAGATACAAATACAACAATATTCTCGCAAAGGAAATTACATTTCATTGTCCATCCGCGCAAAAAGTCCACACAATTTTTAATTCAAAACACACAGCAACCCATACGCATTAAAATAGGTTTAACCGCCAGCCGTTCCATTTCAAAAAAATAAAATAAAACAAAAAGCCGCGTTCCCGCCATTTCTCCGGGCCGCACCGCAAATTCCAGTGGAAAAAATCGTATTTCGAACGCGGTTTGAATTTTAATTGACGTTGAGCCAACAACGCGATCGGCGCTGCGAACATTTTCGAGTTTACATCTCGTTCGGTTGGGGCTGTGGGCTGTGGGAGCTGGCCCACAACGTGTGGGCTATAAAAGTGACGCCACACGTCCGCAACCTCGACCTCCCTTCAGCGGTGCGTGCACACGTACAACTTACGCTTGACAACCTTTCCAACGCATCTTTAACATCTAGTAGACACTTATTTTGTAAGAGTAAAATCAAATCTATTAAATAGTATCAACGTTATCCGAAGTCAAAGTTACAAAACTACGTATGCGAAGCTTTTACACGTCATATTAATACAAGCAGGTAGATAAATGATCAAATGTCACATAATACCATCAACGTATAAATTACACTGCGAGCCGCTGTAAATATAAACATTATTACCCACGTGATTATGTAATTTTCATTCTATCTACATCATCGTATTACATTTTTCATAATTTTCAGAGCGGTTCATAAAAAAATTAATACCTTGGTTTATTGTTGTCAGTCACGTGCAGTTCAGTTCATGAAACCGCTAAATTACAACAAACAATTTGGCGCGCTCATTATTCGCGAGTTCATCACAGCTTTACGTACAAATTATTCGACAAAGCCGTGGTAATGTCGAATGTCCGCGGATAATTGCGAAATAACCGCGAGACAACCTTCTCCCGTTACATTTAATTTGGCGCCTCTATATTGCGCAAATTGAGGACAATTAGGCTACGCTTCAGTTTATATTGTAGTCCTAATATCTTATAATGAAATCTAAGGCAGTACAATGACTGCCTACTGCATAAAGTTTTATAAATGACTACTTAAATTACTTTTACATTTACAAAATAGAATTACTTTAAACATCTTACGTCCAATAAGTCCTGTTTCAAACCTTGAGTTTGGTACTAACATAATCTTATGTTTTGCAGATAATATGCTGCTACTGACCAGATCCAGTGCAGCTATCACAAACCTGACACCACAATTAAATTAAACTCGATGTGTACTCAAAAATGACGCATGTTGCCAAACGTAAAGCGAACACGTCACGTGAATGATCAGACGTCGAGCAGCTCGGCACACACACAGCGATGCAAGAGATATGCAACACCGCTGCCTTGCCGCTCGACACTAACCCGCTGGTGCGCAAAATAAAATGCGAAGAGTTCCCCGCCATCAGAGGGAAGACACACACGAGAGTTGGCATGGGGGTGCGCGATGAGATGGAAGAGGACTTCGCCGTGAAGACGCGGAACACGCCGCCGATGGGGCCCGCGCCGGGCCAGGAGCACCCGCGCATGGAGCACGGCGGCAACGGCTTCTGGCTGGCCGCCGTCACCACCGCCGGGGCGCCGCACCCCATGCTCGAGACATGCACCGAGACCGGCTTCATAAACAGCCAACCCTCTATGGCAGAATTTATGACTGCCTTGCCCCAATTAGGAGGAGGTGAACTAAGCCCCCAGCATACTCCTCCCGGATATGCGCCTGATCTGCCTTCCCCTGGCGGTGGCCTCAACGTTCCTGAGTACCCCTGGATGAAGGAAAAGAAAACGACCAGAAAGAGCAGCCAACAAGGTACGTGATAAAACTGTATTATTATAGAAATATTTATCCTGTCCTAGTATTTCAAAACAGCAAATAAGCGTCTAAACCACAGACGCCGCGAACACGAAGCGTTCGCCAATAGGAAAATGGCTCCTCCATCAAAGACGGCATTTGTTTCGTAAGTGCGCCTAACTGCCGCGTGAATAACTACTTCGAAATTATTATTGTGCCTTTCAACGGCAGCAACAAATGGCTATTCAACCATTGTATTCTGGTTCACGGTCCCAGAGTTTCTTTAATGAACATCAAATTACTCCGAAATATATTGAATTGTGGCGCGACGACGCCGACGTTTTGTGTCTGTAACTGTTGTTGGGAGCTGGTGTGGGAGTGGTATCGCTACGCGCCGGCAGAGGTATTATCCAAGCCACCGACCCGCCGCCAACATGCCGTGTAACGGAACGGAATACCCGACATGCACTATAACCACAAATTATAAGTGAGAACATTTTAGAACATAATTTTTATATGCTGACAAGCCTCGTAGGTAAATATATCAGGAACTGACGTGGGAGCCGCTCGTTGAATATCGGGTACGATTGCTTTTCAAATATCGTGTTAGTTTTTAATATATTAAAACACTTCGTTTTTTTTCTTTTCTTTTTTTACATTGACAGCCAAAAAGCTACTGGATATAGGCTAAAATTATTTTTTTTAAATACTCATCTAATAACATGATGTTTTTATACAATTAAACGTCAGATAAAAGACGAAATGACCCCAAATTTGTCAGTGGGACAAAACGTGTGTTAGGGAGAACAATGAGCGGTAGATGATCCATCACCATCCGTCGTGAGAACCGACCCTCACCTGGTGAGCGATACATCATGGAGGATGCGATACAAATTGCGACAGATCTGTAACCTTTAGCTTGGGAAAATATTGATACAATTAACGATACTTATGTCAACCAGATTTTAAAAAGTCACTTCTTTCGTTTTGCACCCACCAACTATTGATAATTGTAATTTGATTCGCGTAATACCAGGAAAATTGTGCACAAACAAAAACTTGCCATAGAAAATACAATGTGAGCTACTAGTGCAATTATTCGGATGTTCAAAACTGTACATAATGTTAAAATGATCAGTATTAACGGAAACCACAACACAAAACGTAGTTCATTCGATTATAGTTATTAAGTTACGAGTTTGGATTCTGATAGCTACTATAAATAGAGTGGGGAATCCCTCGATTGAAATACATTTGAATATTGCTCGAAATGATATCTATCAGGTCGAAACACAACAGTAGTCGAATAGTATTGATTACTGATACCACGTCGATATCAACTTACGATTCTCGGAACCGTTGCAATATGAACTGAATACTCGTTCACCTTTCTATAAATCATAAGTCCAATCAGACGCGATGATTCTACACTTTCGTCTCGGTCGTTCACATTTGCAAGCTTCCCACTTTTTATAGGTATTCGTCGTACAAAAGTTGAGCAGTTTTACAGCGTGTAATAGATAATATTTTCATATTTGAGGCGATTATCGCGTGGTGTACAGGAGCGGACTCCCGCAGGGCTCCGCAGGGGGTCCCACCGACAAAACGCACGCGTTAACATGATTTTATGGACGCTACTTCTTTGCTAAGCGTTTCTTAAGAATTAGTGGACGTTTTGCGGAGGTTTATCGCTTATAGTTTTTTAATTCGGTCCGATTTGCTCGAATTTCAATTTTGAATAGCCGAATAGATGTTTTTTACCTAAATTGTTGATTGTATTGTTTTTTTATGAAACTACTAGTGTAGTCTTTTCTATGACGCCGGTCAAATTTAAACAAAATTAAATGTCAAAATAATTATACAATCACTTGTATGATTACTGATCAGCGACATGTTAGTGCGATAAACAGACAAGAATATAATCACAACACTAACAAGTGTAATATTACAAGACTAACAAAGACGTTCTCGCTTAGTTATATTATTGCAGATAATATTATACAAACTTGCTTATAGACACCCTGATGATACTACTCCAAATATAAGTTTGCACAAACATATAGGGTTGGCAAACTCTGTGTTAAATTGCCACATTTACATTTAATAATTCAAAGACTAAAATATTTCTGCGGCCATCATTTCTATTTACTTTTACTCTAATTTCTCATCCAAATTTAAAATGTAACATTAAAAAATAAGTTTAACTGAAAAAAAAAACACTTAACTGGCATTTCTAACCCAGTTAAAGGACAGGGTATATTCTGTGTTGCTAATAAACTTAATTTTTACATAAAACTAAAACGAATAAACTCAAAAGAAAATGGGTGTACCCAAAGCGATAAACCCAAGACTTCCAAACCAACAAAGTATTAAAACTGAACTCCAAACAGTCAAAATCGTTTTGAGTATAAATGCCGTAGACGGAGAAGTTTCGACAGCCCTAGGGACAAGGGCTGCAGAGCCGGCCATGAACCGGCGCTACCGGGGTAATCCGTCACTGTCAGCGCTATCGAACGATGCACGCCCGCGCGATGCATCCGCGCGCCGCCGCGACACCGAGCCGCCGATGTGCCTAAACTTAGATATTGCCTTCACCAACTTTGACTGATCCACGTCTATTTCCAAATACATATCCGGCTTTGGAATTACATTTCCTGATTTCTTTTGTTTTGTGATACAAATCTTAGATAAATATAAGAGACATACGTGTTGTACAACAACTTTGACACAATGTGTCGTAAAACGTCTTAAAATTATTGATAAACAATATTGGAATGAACCAAGAAAGAGAAAAAAAAAACAGACCGTTTAGAACACTATTTTTGTGTTGCAAATATTTAAATACCTCATATCAAAATAGTTTTGGCTAGATATACGTTACCGTGTACAGTTGTACTCTACCATTGTGCAATACATTTTGTGCAAGAAAAAATAAGAGAACAAAACAGCATCGGACACGGCGAATAAAAGACAATTCTCTAGATAGTTCTATCAGGAGATCGTATATTAGGGACATGAAACAAATTGTTCGCACGGCCACGCCCCGGGCCGATCTCAGAGATCGAAATTAAAATGAACGCCCTGACACGATCGATCATTCCGACTCTTTAATACAATGCCGCGTTATTTTTGCTCTGTCTCAATTTGTTCAGACGATCGTGAGTGACGTGCGACGTACTCGCGATTTCACGTTCCTTGTTCACTGTAATGACTTTTGTGTAACAAAAGGTTTTATTAAATGTAGCGGAGGTTCGCTGGATGTGGATCGATAAAGTGAAGGAATCAAGAAATTCTTTGTGTGGATAGTTCTCATGTCTCGACTGGCGTTCAAAAGTTACCGCTCAACTTTCTCGCCTACCTCTGTTTTGAATTCTGGAGTAAAACATTTCGTATGTTTTGCCATACAATCCCACAAAACTTTCAATTTATTTTGTCATCAATAAAATCACTAACTGAACAGTGAACTGTTTAATATTATCCGTTCAATTTCTGTAATAGAACCTAAAGAAAAGTACTAAAATTGAACAAAAGTTCTAAAACGGAACCTGGATTCCGTACTCCTAAATAATCGCGTGCGGCATATCGCGTTCTGTAAATAAGCAGCTGAAATATTCTGTGTAATACGGACCTATTACACGTAATGATGATGGCATGGGAACTTTGTCATTCTGCCTTCATAGCTAGCAAACTTTTTTGTTACATTTTTTGTTTTAAAATTCAAATTAGGAACACGGTGACAGGAAGTATGTGTATATTGTGTATAGTAGACATCTAAACAATACAAGTAACTGAATACTAAGATTGTTCACATCCACTTAGTCTAAAAAAAAGGATGTAAATACTTTAAAATATTTAATGAGTATTAGACATATTGAGGCCATACAAATACGAACACAAAGGCTCGAGTAGCAGGTCCTTCAACTCTACATACCGCATTGTGCAAAATAGTTCCACTTTCAATTTCAATGCAAAAATAAGTCATAAATTGTGCAAATTAGGCACGGTCGGAACAAACGCCACAGCCCACCGCTCAGGTAGTCCTATCTAGCACAGTTGACCACATCTCGCAAATATAGCAATAAATCTTTAGGTCGGCCTGCTTTGATTTATGTGAAAAATGATCGTAAATTTTAGGTTAGAATGATATCCAAAAGGGCCTGTTTCTGTCCACTTAAGATACTCTATTATGCTCTATTAAGTACCAGTTACTATTATTAGGTTAAGGTTCTATTCTACGGCCAAATGAATGTGGTTTTAACGGCCTTTGTTTCTAGAACCGCTATGTGTAATTTTGTCATTATGTTGTTTTACATAACTGAACTTAACAAGAATGATTTGATACGAACACTATTATATAATATTTTGAATGTATTATTTTAACTAGGTTCGGGACGGATAAAATGTCCTGATTTTAATATAAAACAAATAATTTAGTAAACCTAATTAGTATCCCACAGCTGGAAAAGAGCTCCCCATTGGCATCCAGATAGATCCATGCACTACTTCATACTAAGTAACTAAACCCTTAAGAAAAAATCGATGTCACTAATTTTTCACTCCTTATCTTCCTTACCTATAATCCTAGAAACATCTTAGAAGTAAAAAGCTACCGTACCAATGTCTTAAGTTTTTTCAAGCTTAAAACACTAAACACATGTTAAAATCAAAATAACACCCAAAACTAAAATCCAATAATTTTTCTGCTAGCACGGTATTCAGTGGCTGTCAATACACAACCAGCTATGATTTACCGGCGTAACACTTTCGCTGCCACCGGCTATCATCGGCGCAACATAAATCAATGGGCGACAACTGGCCCTTTGTGCCTTTATAGCCGATTCCAAATAATACACCCGACACCCGAAGGTTAACGTAATGTGATCTGCTTTCCTCTGGATTTGTGTTATGAATCGATATGTATTTAAGTACTTGATGTTTTGAAGGGGTGAGTTTGGTTTGAGTCATGATTTAAATTTGTCGACTTAGTGTTTTACTGTCAATAGAACTATAAACATATCTATTTCGAACATCTATATCTATGTTTTCGTAATACACAAAGCTCTCAAAATTTAGAAACCATGTCAATTAATCAGCAGCTTTAATAAATAATTCATGAGTAGGTATTCCCATGAATGTAAGCTCACACCGACACACAACTCATTATAAAAACCTACTGAAACAGAAAATTTTAATTCGACATCAAAAACACAATACAGAATTACCTACCAATAACCACGGAACAAAAAATCACAAGTAACATCGAAACGGGAGCCGCACAGACAGACAAACAAACAAACAAAGTATAATCCTAAGCCGACATAAGGAACGCACCAATCAATAAATCACTTTCACTAAGGGCGGGCGCGCACTGGGCGCCTTTGTCCCGTATTGTCGGCGCCGATTTTTACAGCAATTAGAGACACTTACCTGCCACGGTCCACTGTAATCCTATTAAGAGATTGGTGAGTGAGATGCAAGATCCGCGTGGGCGGTCGCCAGCACAGGACGGATATATTGCTCAGCAGTTTTGTGGCTTTCAATGGACGCGATGATATTGTTTTTTTAAACCGGTTGCGTTAGTTTGGTTGTGATATGTATGGATATGTAGTGAGTCTTTTTATTTTAATTACTTTCAATTTTTATATTCAACTTGAGTAGCTAGTGCCGTTGGCGCCCATTCAAATATCCTATATTTTAGTTATCTATTATAAATTATCTTAATCTTATTTTATTTAATTTTATTGCTCCCTGTTAAATACAAGTACTTTTATAAACAGTAATAAATTGACATAACATTAAGAACATAATATATCTTTATCCCGTTCCTCTATAAACAATTCAGCATAATCAATTTGTTCATTTAACACAAGACTGTTTAACATTCGCACCCCTCTATGGGTCTCGAGTGAGCTGTTTCGTGGTTCTAAACTGATTTATCATATCAGCGAGTTTCAAACAAGCATCATCTTACACGCATAAACCGTGGTATCGCGGTCGGCAACTATTGTCGCCCCCAACAAAACATTCTCAACAATATGCACTGAAACTTGAAGCACATATTTGGATAACGTAGTTAGATCTTCTTTGCTCCATCCGCTAATTTAAAACGTCGTAACTTTGGACTCCAACCCGTTCCAAATTCGGCTTCTTGTCATGCACGTAAGGTTGATATTGGTTTGTCGTGTATCGTACGTTGTTTTGTTGGTCGAGTCGCGGCTGTCGACAAACAGGAGCATGTCTGAGACGAGGGTGCGAGTTGCGACGCCTAACGTATCGTGTTGTCCGGTTTCCGGACACGAGTTTGCTCGACCGCGGGTAATTAACTAAGTTTCATGGCTCTATATACATAAGCATTCATTGATAAGACATAAACTTTATCTACTTGTAGTAAAATACATACATCTACAAATAACATTTTACTTCATGTAATTTGAACTAAGTAACCGTGTCGTATTGAGATTTTTATGAACAAGCCAATGTAAACTCAGGTCAAGTAAATTACAATCACGTTAACAATTCGTCACACTCAAAATGACTGACTTATTACATTTATTATAAACTACATAAATACAAATTTATTTTAACACTGTTCGACTAGACAGCAATTATTAGTCAGCCGTCAAGTTGCGATATAAAATATTCACACCAACACACATCCACACAAAGCCTCGACACCGCATATTAAGTTCTAACGTATAAATCAAAGACGTACATCTAAAAGCTAAGCCGCGAAATCCGTTTAATCACCTCGCGAGTTATTAATAACGCCTTTGAAATTAAACAATAAATTTAGCGGGGCTAATCGCGCGAGGCGACCGCAAGCCAACCGCTCGCTGAGTCAACATTTATAGAGACAAATTGTTGCACCACTAACACGGCCTCTACGATGTATTAATCTTGAGACGTAGCTCGTAGCGACAACGCTACGCCCGTAGCCGGGGGAGATCCATGCGCGCTCATACTACGACACTTTGCGGAACATCCCGGCGTGACGTTGCAATATATCCCAACATCTTTATATTTTTTAGATTTTGTTTTATGGTTCCATTGAGTATGTACGCACACAAAGTGCTTTATTTATGCTAATGCTAATGTGACCGCTGACTTGTTTAGACACGAATGTCATTTATATGATGCGTGTCGTTATTTTAATGCTACTCGTGTTTAATACTTTATTACATTAATTTTGTTCACTACTGCGTTCTGTAAATGAAGTGAAGATGAACGTGGTATTATTTTTATGAGGTCTATGTATATAATAATAGTGAGTTATAGATTATTGTCATTGACTTTATGAGACGAATAGCTGTGTTTTATAAATCAGGATATTTATGTTCATCATTTATTTTAATATTTGTACAACGTGATTTAGTACTTTAAATTAAGTAACTTAAACTAGGAACCCGTAACATTAGTAATAGAAGTAGGTCCAGAAAACCTATATCAAATGTAACAGAAAAAAAAAAACAAGTTTTGCTAGAACCATCTATCGAATCAACGTCAATATCGCTGAATTTAGGAAAAATTCGAATCCAACAAAAATATATTCGGGGACAAACGATTGTTGACCTTATCACGTCGTGGGGTGATAGTACGTTTTCCCCCCATTACCCTCGCATGATATATGGCATCAGCGCTGGCGAATGCGACACAACTATTAGTGCATCCGTCATTAGTCACCGTCAGAGCAACGTTTAGCCGCAGGAGCGTCGCTGCATAAACAACTACATCTCCCGCTCTGGCCACTTGTGTGTCTTTCTTAGTGTTGCTTCGTATGTTACTGTGATAAATGTATTGATAGATATTTTGTTTTGAAGATTTGAAGAATTCGATCTTGGGTTAGCAAATTGTTGAGTTAGCTGTGATTTTTCCTCTGCAATTTTATGGAATAATGGTAACTCTTTCGAAATCGGAATTAAGAAAATGTACGAGCATTTACTTTAACAGCTTTTGAAAAACCTGACCAAACTATTAGTAGATGGGTCTTGTCGATTAAACAAAATGCGCTGACATATAATAAAAAACGTGCACATAGCACACATACCAAATACAAATACTATTTTGTTCGTGAAGCAACTTGTGAAGTAATAAACTAGTTTCCGAAACCTAATTAAAGACAAACACAAGATAAATGTCATCAGCACCGTATCCCCGTACAATCATTAACAAGGGCGGCATCGTTCGCCGCGAGGGTAGGTGTCTGCGAGTAGACGGTCGGTCGGCGGCTCGTCTCGTCACGAGGGTGTTAATTTGCTAAGACCGTGCTAATGAAACCCGCGACTTACCGCTGACGGCTCGCCCGATCCCCGCCAAGATAAACCCTCACAAGAATCCGCACGGAAATTGACGCTTTAAACCCACTCCGAGCCACCCCGATACCATCACACTATTACATCTCACGTAATAGTTAAAAAAGCAACGTTTAATTAAGCGGAACACGCATGCTATTCAAATAAAGCGTCCCAACCACCCCGCGCTCGTAATATTGAGAGTGGGCGATCGATTGGCGCGAGGGAATCACTCCGCTTTGGAACTAATTTGATTTTAGCATATTAAGGGGGGCACATCTAGATATAAGGAGAGCGTCTTGCGCCCCGGCCCCCGCGGGCCCCGGCGCCCCGTAATAACGCAAATGATGTAAGGTGTGCCCTTAATATCCATCACACGCGTCCCCGTATTTGCTTATCTATGGAAACACGGAAGTGTAAAAATCGTCGTGAAAAAGCTACGGGGGTTTCAAATGTTATGTTCAACACACAATACACTTAAGATTATTAGATTTACGAAACGCACCTATTACTTTTCTTTGCATTTATTATTTCTGAGAAAAGGGGAATGGTCGCGGTTAGGTATGTGTAATTTCTTCGTCATTCTGGAAAGAAAACTGCAGCAAATGTTACAAGTGCTGCCAATACTGTTAAATAAACACTGGGCCACCTTATCTAAGTAGACAATCTGAAATTAACAATCTAAAATGAATAAATATCAAAATGAAGTGGATCGTAGGTATCGATAAATTTATATCAGATCCAGTAACGCAACAAAGGCGCGATTACTTCGAGCCAACAAACTCATTTAACTTTACGAAGCTCCGTTCAAAAATATCTCCTTAAATATTTCCTTCTTCGATTTTATTGTTTTCTTTGTCCTCTTTTGGTATACATTTGTTTTATTTATAAATCAGGAGATTAAAAGTTTGAAAGTATAGATGAGAACGAACCTTCCAATTTTGATTTTAAAAGTTAGCAGTTTTTTTTGGTGTGGTTTAGGCAAAGGTATGCACAATCAGCCTGAGGGAAGTTCAACGGAAATAAATGTAGGGTCGGAGGGTAGATAAGTGTTCGCGTGTAAATGCCGGCCTCTTTGGAGCTCTCAATCGGAAGCTGGGCTACATAAATAAGAGTGGATGAAGGTGTCCCTTATCTGAACAGTTTTGTCGCCTCACTTCTTACGTCTGAATGCGGTTGGAAACGTGTTGCCTTCGCTGTTGGGTTTCCGTTGTACTACTCACTTATGCTCTGGTTTATGATATGCAAATGATGTTCGAGGTATTGTTGAATCATAATGCGTATTTCTTTGTACGCAATTTGTGGACAGAAAAATATTAAGATAGAGAAGATAAATAGTTAATATTTCATACGAAGCCAAAATACAGAGTCATCGTATCAAGAATGGTAGACAATTTTTTTCATTATGATTATATATTTTATATTTTTATCATTATTTATTTCATATGGTTTTGATATTCAGAGGTTTTTCCTAATCCCATATACCTAAGAAATATTACCAACTGAATATAGTTTACGCAAATTTGTCAATTTTTTAAAAGACCTTACTTGGATCTGTTACTTATTGAATTAAAAACTGTGCGGAATGTAAGTCTTTAAGTAATTCGTCTAAGACGTTGGTATCCTCGAGCGTTGTTTATCGAACCGCGAAGCATTTGTAATCGTTTAATACCCTCAATTCTTTATCAGTCGGGGGAGTATCAGCACACTGGGTCGCACCCCCGGCTCTAATGTATAGCCCGACGACAGCCATCTGATTATCTCCTCCAATACAACATTCGAATTTAATTAAAATCACACTTTACTACCAGAAGAACCACTCAAATTTTATTTTTGTAAACCAATAACGAGATATTTTTATTGGGCGCGAGATGACTCTCATTTCGCGAAAGTGAAATGAAACGCAAACGATACAAAGTAAGGCCGACTCAATAATGACATCATTTGCTTATCAGCTGACCATTACCGAAAATCGAATGCTACATTAGGCACGCACAGTCCGAAACCTAACTGTCCCTAAATCTAATAAAAACTTCTTATCGAAGCTCCGCCATTGTAAACTGCCATCGATTGCAATATTTACTTTTAAAGGCGAACATAAATTCCTTCCATTTAAAAAAATAAAAACATTTCGGCTCTTATCGTGTTCGATTTTTAAATAACGGTATGCCATTGGTAGCTAAGTTGAGGACAAGGTTTTGTCCCGGTTCCCCTTTTTTCCTCGGGAGGAATTTCTTTTCGGCAATTTAGAGGCGAGCAGATAATAAAAGGGCTCTAACAGTCCCGATCGCACCCTAATGAAAACTCGAAAACTCCTCATTCCAGTATCGATAACTTTTCTATTTACGCCGACACAAGTGTAACTCAAACAAAATCTAATAACTCAATTTTACTAAGTTTGAGGCTGAATATCTGTTATTTCAGTTTTGATAAATATAAAGTTAAACAAACTTTTGTTTACTGTTTTACAACTCTTGAGTGCTTTATTTGTTTTAATAATCTACAACAAACAATAAAAATAACATACTTTAATTGAAAATATTTTTGGCCTTAAGCTACAAGGGTCATCGCATATGACTCGTACTGCAAATTATAGACTACTTTTTTTAAATACATAAAATTAATTGATATTCTTCCCTTCAAAAACTAAAAAGCTTGTACAGATATACGATGCGTGTAGGATCAGATCAACATGATCTAGCAGCACTTGACCCAGTTTGGGTGCAGCGGGTGTAAATCGAAAATCGATGTGGCAACGACCCTCGCCCGGCCGAGACTCGACGCACGACTCCCGCGCTCCTCTCCTGTACCGGGATCAGAATGCTGTTTTTTAAAGCTTTCTATAAAGTACCTTTACATGCAAAAGTATTACGGGACATGTGTTATGTGGTTAGCAAAATGTGTATTGAAACAATTATTGCTGTTAAAGCGGTAATTTAGTTAGTGTATCGATAATGGTAACGCTTAGTATGACAGTGGTAATTGTAAGATTTGTGCTGTCAATATTACTTCCGATAAACGTTATAACAATGATAGGAGAATAAATCTTTTTATTATGTATAACGATAGTTGAAGGTAATAAAACGCCAGATTTATATTATCTCCCGTAAGTATTGAGATTCGATTATTTAAAGGATGTGTGAATTTATGTAAATTTTGACGAACGTTATCTAGAAACATGATTATTTCTAAATGTTAGATGGTACCTGCTTAGTTATACCTTAATTCTAAAGAACCTAATATAAATAAGAACTAATCCACAAAAATATACTACGATGGCTTTTTGTATTTTTAAGTAATCGCTTACACTTAACATCAATACTAAAATTCATATCGGAATAATTCCAAAAAGCTATACCTTGCTTTTAAACAAACGACTGTCTATAATTATCGTACATCGTACACAACAGTTGTTGAAACCTATAATCTACGATGAGACCTCACAATCATTTGGTCAGCGCGAGCGTGCCTTTTTTCCTTACCACGGCTATTCCCCTCGGAGTATACACGTGGACCCACTAATTGCACAGCTGGGACAACCCACACCACTAAATGTGAGTTTTCCACTTAAATAAATACATATATTTCATAACTGTACCGTATATGTATGGATATATAGCTTCTAATTACGAAGGGAAGGACGTTCCATAAATACGCTCATAATTAAATGAATGTTACTCTATATTAATTTGTTTTATACAAGGTGTGTTCGAATGTGTTTTTTAAACAGAGGATATTAAAATGTAGAGTAATTTTAAAATTGCATAATCCTTGAATTATTTTGGTGCTTACTTTTTTAAATAATACTTTTGTAGGTTTATGGTAAAAGTAGAGTACGTAGAGTTGATAATCTAAATCTTCTAATCAGATAAGGTATTATAAATAGATAGGTGTATAACATTTCGCATCCACCGGTTAACATCAAACACC
This sequence comes from Chrysodeixis includens, assembly GCA_941860345.1. Taxonomy (NCBI): domain Eukaryota; kingdom Metazoa; phylum Arthropoda; class Insecta; order Lepidoptera; family Noctuidae; genus Chrysodeixis; species Chrysodeixis includens. The sequence continues at coordinate 3,856,354 of OW796102.1, read as the reverse complement.
AAGGGAGAAAATTAACGCACGCCGCCATATTGAGATTGTTTAAACTTCGATATTATGTACAAGCCACCGCCACATGTCCTTCTCAGAACCCGGGAACTTCTCCACGCGTATTCGAATTCCTGTATGGAGTAGAAATACGGCTTTATAGGAGTAAAATCATACTTTCTCCTGGCGGGCGCGGGGGCCCGCGGTACTAATGACCGCGCGGGGCGAGGGACTATCTACCTATACCTACACATGCTACGACAACCACACTTTATATTGCGTTTAGCAGGCTGCCTACCCACACTCCTGCAGCTCACACACACAGACGAAGCAAGGTTTGTTTTTTTTTAGTTATTATTCCGACGTGCACTATATTCTCTGACCGCCACTAGCTCGCGGCCGGCTGCTTGTACGCTCACGGTTTTGCAAAACGAAGGTATATTAAAAGGAAATGTTACGAAAAGCAGTTACATTTTTTAATTAGTAAACATTTTTATACTTCCCGATGTTTCTGCTTTTAGGAGATGTATTTTATTGGGGTTACCTTACATTAATGGTAAAGGCATTTTGGAATGTTGTTCTTTACGTCAACGGGTTATTTTTTCTTAAAAAGACGATAAAGGCCATAAATGAGTCAGTAGATTTGTACAAGGTTTGTGGTTTTTGTAAGACTTACGTACCTAGCCCGTGGCGAATGGCGTCAACGATGGGATTGAATTGTCTAAGTTGGGAGCAATTAAAAAATGCTTGTCAGAGGTTTTGCTTCGTCATGTTCGGTACATGTGTGAACCTTGACTGGAGTCGGGGTGGTGCCGAGTGTGCTGACTCACTGACCCTGTGTCAAATCTCGATGGACAGTCAACCCGGTGTTAAGCACATGCGCTGAATTTTGCACGGTTCGAGTATAATTTGGATTTATCTGTTTTAGTCAAACCTTAGAGGGAGTAAAATTAAACGCATTATAGGAACAGTTAGCGTTGGAATCTTGCAATTATATAGACGAGAATCATTATAGTTAGGTACATTCAGTTTCTTTTCACTACTAATGGTTTTTCAGTAAAGTATCAACGAATGGTTTTAGAGCCGGAAAAAAGTTTTCTATATTATATTAATAAGAGTGTTGAGACCGATCTGAAGTGACCAAAACAAAAAAATAAACCATGTTCACAAAAGCTTCCATAATCTCGAATAGGTATATCACAAACCGATCACATTAAATAGTATCAACAGGAGAATGAAAATTGGATACAAGTCATAAAGCCTACACCATCGACAGTTGATTTCTCGCGAATGTGTGACAAGTATAAAATGGCCGTTCGCACGGGCGGCTCGCACGGTCACTGAGAACTAACGTGCTCACCTCATCTACTTACTGATAGTCTCGTTGATTACTATACTACACGATAGTCTAGGGAAATCACATACGTTTCAACTTGGATTATGGATAATGAGGAATCACGATGACATCTTTCTACAAGAAATTTCTGTACTCACCTTTGATCTACGTAAGAATTCACAAAGAACTGAGTTTGAACGTGATACACATCGTGCAACAACACCCAGTCATATAAAACACATTTCTGACTTTCAAATATAAAACATACGATATCCAAATTGTTATTGGAATAACGCATCATCCATCAGACATCGCGCGTCAGTGGGGTGAACGTAACTTCGTGAGAACGGGACGGCTATACAAATATAATCTGCACTGAAAAGGGACGGAGATTGAATTTGAAGATTTGCATAATCTGCTCGGGTACTTTATCATAGAACCACGTGGCAGTGACTAGTGCAGTCGCGGATTACGCGGGTCGGATTAAATCGACACGTCTCCCGTCTCAAGCAACGAGGTCGTTTGAATCACGCGTCTGCTGCCAATGACGACTTTTAATACATATTTCAAATGAAAATATTACATTTATGATTAAGTGTCTCACACGCCAACACACGCACGACTTGTAACTATTTAATTCCAAACACAGTGGCCCAAATCAAAGTAAGAACACAATTGGAGATCCGACTTTTATATCAAATGATAAATATCACACCGCCAGCCACCGCCGTCCAAAAAACGCTTAACTTGTCCCGCTACAAAAGGAAAAAGCCAGCGTCTTCCGTTCGGCCGGAGCCAAAGAAAAAATCTTTGCGAGGGATCCGAGCCTTCCATTTATCATATTCCATATTCATTTATTCGTCAAGTTCTGGATTCATTTATTCGTCATGTCTTGATTTCGTCTCATTTATTATTAAAAATGAACTGTCCAGAGCAGAACGTGAATACGACATCGGCCGGGGGCCACTGTTTCAATCTTAGTATAATTTCATGCTGAATTAGGTCACTGTAGTGGGGCAGAGGCTGACTTTTTTGTAGGAATTTAATGGTTTGTTTTAAGGGCTAGTAATTCGTTTGTAACCTGGGTATACGTTGAGGGCGACCCTTTGCCCTCCGACCTTGTTGATACAGGGTGATCAGTGGGTCAGCGATATCTCAGGATCGGGGCCGGCGCTGACTCGGGCTTCCGCGCCGATGATGTATGGCGGGACATGAGCGATATCACGCTTGTTGTAGTAATTCATTTTAACATTGTAACATGGTTAGCAGGATTTAAAGCTTTCTTACATATAAGTAATTTCTCGTCAGGCAGTTTTTTTTTTTAATTTTAGTCCTTGCTACAACGGCAAGACCTGACGTAGAATAAAAATTGTTCATCAATTACCTACGACAATGAAAACAATATTTTATCTTAAGAATATCTACAACCGGGCTTTGAAAGCACTTAACTTCATAAAAACACTCACCTGTCAATATTAATCTCCAAAGTTGAGAAACGAAAATACGAAGCAGTCACATGAAGCCGAATGCGAAATATATGTGATCCATTTGTAGGCAATCTCTACAATAAAACGTTGTCAGTCTTTGTGTCGGCTGTCGGCGGGCCCGTAATACGGCCATTTTGCAAACATAACAAATGAGGGCATTACGGCTGGCCGAACCTCCCGCACTACATACGTCATACCGGCCCATATCGTATAAGGAAGTGCGGAATTATGATAATACGTGTCACTTTCGCGTCGGACCTCACCTTTGTCTTCGACGTGTGGTAGCTCCGAAGGTTCAAGGTCTCCCGGGGCTGTTTCATTACATCACGAGGTGGCATCGACTGTCTCCGAGGCATCAGTGGATCGGCCAAAAAACTCGGGCGCTCGGTTTGATGGGCGCTCTCGGACAGGCGGGGACCCGCCCCGGGCGCCGCGCAGCGCACACCGCGACAAGAACAAATGACCCCGACGCATCATAATAAATAAAACAATTTGTTCTTAATTAGATTTCGTGAATTTAATTTTCATGCCAGTAATTGGTCGGTGGCCACAAAGACCCGACTCTCTATCGGTGATGGATGATCGAACAGCGCCTTCTTACTATTTACCTTCGTTCCTTCCACAGTAATTAGGGGGTTCGGAAGTTTACTTTCATTATTGCTTATGAACCTATTACTGTTTCTAATATAGATTTCATTTGCTGTCGGATTGCTTTTTATTGTAAGTGTGAGAACGCTTGAGATTAGACATGCTAAAGGCATACGTGGCGCCACATTAAAATGGAATAAAGTTGATTAATTGTAATTACCGCATGATTGAATAGTACGCTTCAATATATCAGAAATGAGTAAGCTTATACCGTGAGTTCCGGAACGTATATAAAAAGAAATGGAACGAAATAAATAAAAGAGGAAAACAAAAGACAAATCGGAAAACGCTCGCTGTTATATACTCGGTACAGAACTGCGCCCGGCGCGGCGGCGTAAAGTTTAAAAAATAAACGCCGAAAAAATCTTGAAAAGTCACGGACGCTTAACTTTCTTCCCCTGTTTTATTTTTCGTTCCCTCTTCTGCACTCATTTCATCTCTTTCTTACAACTGTAACATAATAGAGCTGTCCCACTCTTCTTAACTGATAAGTTACTTTTTTAAACTGCAGGAAAATCGAAGTCGTTCTCTGAGCGAAATTAAAAGCTGGCACTCGCAGACATAAGTCATAAAAAGAAAATATTGTAGACATTAATCTGGTGATTTATTTTGGAATATATTACTTGTTTTCTTTTTAATACCGTTGAAAATACAAGAACTGTTCATCGGTACAGTTCATTAACAAACAGTATTTTGGAACACAATATTATTTCGATATTTTATTTAAATTGAATGAACGGACCAGCTTATATCCCTTTTCATATAATTAAGGCCAAATGCTTTCGTAAGCATGACAGAAAATAATTCAATATAGAAATGAGACCGCGTTTGATTTTTATTTTGCAAACAGACAGAAGCATTAGAGTAGGTTGGGGTCAAAAGCGCAAAATCACTGTGAGCTGAGTAAAGATAGCAAACAAAATGATAATATTTTAGTTTAAACTTTTATAGATAATTATTTACCATTCAAACCAAATGTTTTAGTTACGTTATTGTTGATTTGTAAAAGTAAACATTATGGTAGGTATAGTTTAGTCCCTTAGTGGTGAACTTTTAGATATCTTTATTTTGAAAGGACCTTCGTTTTAGCTGAAGTCATATTTAAGTACAAACATCTTAAAGACTCATGTTTGATTTAAAAATAAAAATAAAAGTTTTGCTCAAGCAACACAAATATTTATTTTCATATTTTTTTCGCGTGAGCAAAACATAACTAAGAACTCGGCTCTCCGTGTAACATTTTTGCGAACCTTACCAACAATGATGCAATGCAAATGTAACGGTGCTCCGTCACCGCAATCGGATGCCTGCCGTCAACGCGGGAACTCTACAAAGTAGCAATAGTGTAGAGACAGAGCTCCCCTCCCCCCTACCACGTCACCTCTCTCACCCCGTCATTACGACAAACACAGGAAAAAATGTCGAGACTTGCACCGGCCTCGGTACGTTTTGTATGCCATCCGACGTCGTTACTCCACTAATATCGAGTTCGTGGTGAAAGTTGATGCGAAACATTCAAACATTTTCTTTATGTTGTCCAAATTAGAATAGGTAGAGGTAAAGTTGTGTACACTAGTCAAGTGAGACTCTTCACTTTACAAAATTTTGATACTATTTGCTTGTAACACTCATAGGTATTTTTATGCACCAAACGATTTGAATTATGCGATGCGTTGTGTGTGTCTGCTGCGTTAATAATATTTTAAAGTCTTTGCTGTAAGCGTTATTGCTCTTATCATGTATAAGTCTACGTTAAAATATCTAATGTTCATTGTTACTACACAGTAAGTACCCAAAGACTAATTTTAAAACAAAATAAACTACCCACCCCCAACCTCCTCTAAAGAGTTTACATCAGTTTGTAACGGATAACTCTTGTTACGAAATTCAAAACTGAGCTACAAGTTACGCAAAAACTGTTGAAACAAAACGCGGTGCCCCGATGCCCCGGGCTGACGGGCCCTGATATTGATATGAGTGACTTGCACTTACTCCCCAGCTCCCCTGCCTGTGTTATGGACAACTACCCATCGACCCCCGATGTTTGCCTAACAAATGTTGTCTTCACAAACAATACTCACGTCGTAATCTTAGTTAAGTGTAGCAATAATGGGTTAATCCGTTCAATTGACGGCTGTAAAACTGGCTGTCTATTAATGTTATGTGTTTGGATAAGTGACGGGTAGTATGTTATGAGAACGGGTTAAATTAAACAAAAATGATTAAATAATTGCCATTAATAAGGTTTAGTTGACTACAGAACTCTTGCCAGTCTTGCCAGAGATCTGAAGTTCAATGGGTTTTGGTCATGTAAGTAGTCCAAAGCGCTAAAATCCACTGTCGACAATTATTGTAGGTACCAAGTTTTCTACTTAATTCCAAACAAACTCATTTCCATAATGCGGTATCTAAATCATATCGGGGGATACTTAACTGGACATTCCCACTAACTTGGGAAACCACAAAAACGGGGTTGAAACTGTCGCGCCCATAAACAAGTGAAGGCGGCGCGAGAGGAATATTCAAGAGGAAAGTTGGTTCAGTTAGCCCGAGTCTACTGAATGTGCGACACTTGCATGTAACGGGCCGAGTTGGGTGAGTTGGGCCGCCTTGACCACCGTACGTCACGCCATGCATAGCCCCGTTGTCCCCTTAATGAAGCCTGTCCCGAAACAAGTTTGATGCTAACTCATGGCCATCTAAGCGCGGTTTGATGGCCACTTAAATGTTGTGCCACCACTTAATAGTTGCCTAACTTTTGCCATTATAAACTGTACAGATTGTGTCCATGATAACGTTGTAAGTTCGTAAAATTATATTGTCTTGTATTAAATAAGCAAGAGAAAATGTACGTCACAAATTTTGTAGAGACGTCGCATGCTTGAATGTTAACGTAATATTTTAAACATCTTCATGTGTATTAGAGTTACGTAGACAGTTGAACTACCTATAGATATTATATACCAACTCGTACATACTAAGACGCCTTCAAAACAATCCAGTCATATTTCGGGGCTTATTTTATCTGTAAACGGAATTGTTATGTCCATCATCAACATTTTTTCTTTATCTTTAGGTATATTGTAATGGATACCCGATAGTCAGAGGTGATAAATTTTATCTACAAAGGATATAAGTAAGGAACAAAACACGCCGGGTATTGACGCGAGTTGACGCGAGTTAGGGCGTTATAACAGAATGTAAGAAAGTTTCCGACTATGTCGAACAGGCGCGACCAAGCGGCAAAACTTTACGAATACGATCCAACTGTGAATATGAATCCTATTATTAGCTGCAATAAAAAGTTTTCCTAGCACATCAGGGGTACGTTACTGTAAGAATATAGGATGGATATATTAGGTATATTAGAAGATTCTTAACTTTGTAGTATGGAGTACCTACCAATATTTTGCTCTACCTTGCCAGAGGAGTAAGATGTAAAAAGTACTTAATTAATTCACATACAACGGATTCTTTCAGTTTTATATCTAATTGGCCATACTATGGCCAATTAGATATAAAACTATGGCCTAAACCTATGGCCGCCATAGGTACAAACAGACTCAATAATTTGGAAAAAATCGTTTCAAATCAAGGCAATAATTCTGCGGACAGGTATAACGAGTTCAAACCTATTTTAAATCGAAAATGGATATTTCTAATATATTAATAAAGTAGGTAGGTACGTGTCCTCACAATAGAGATTTTGGTTTTATTTATTTTACTTAGTAGAAAATATTTGATGCTTCAATAATTATAATATGTAGACGCCCAAGGCTTGCAGACAAGGTCCATTTCTCTGAGAACTAATGCTTTTCAGTCGTGCTAACGCATTGAGCTAACTAGTCAAAGTTACGTCACCTGTTCAGAAAAAAAGCCATTCCCATTATCTCTTTGTTTTTAAACTTTTAAATGATCCCTAATATTAATACAATTTCTATGGATTCATCGTTTTGTTTTAATTTTCTTCACATGAGAAACCGATATCGACATCATTTATTAACACGTGTTTTTAAACGGTTCAAACATACAATTCGACACCTACACCAACGTTATTTCTGTCACGAATCGTCGTAGCAACGTGACGTATTTCCATCGAATTGAATAAAAACTATTCGGAGATATTGTTGTACGTTTGACAGCAGGACGACGTCGCCCGCGCATCAATCGTCGAACCGTCCGCCACTGCGCATGCGTCGACAGACATGTTTTCTGTGTGTAGCCGTTAGCATCTAAACAAATAAAAACATGTCCCCACGATATCAGGGTTTCATGTGTTAACAATATGGATACATGATCGGTATTGTGAAAAAACTAGACGCTAATGTTCTGAATTTTTATCTGTTTCTGGGTATATCATGTTCTGAAATAATTCAGCTCTATTGTGCTGCTTAGCCAGAAATAGTATTCATTTACGCACTACATATGATATATACCCTCCTATACTGAAACATATCCTCTTATGTATTAAAACCTTCCCATCATTATGCCTATAAACTGTTCCCTTCACTATCAACTTCTCTTCAAAGATCATAACCCTATACATACTATCCTGAGCAATCGCGCCACCAAAATCAACATGTCACAAACATTTTCATTGGTCTATACCGTGCCAGTATTTCATCGTCCGGAAAGTCCTCACAGACGCGTCACTCCGCGCCTCGCTTGTCTAACACTAAAATAACTTCGTCGTCTAGAAAAAACAAAAGATCGGATATAGTTTACTTGTGTGCAGACAAATGTCAAAGCGTTTAAAATTAAATCAGTTTTCTATTTCGCGTTATTTTTGTTGAAGCTGACGCCATCGACAAGGATATGAATGAAGATGTGATACATCTATTTTAATATGATTACTTTGTAAATTACTTAAAAAAAAACGAGATTGTAAATACTAGTTATAAGAACCTTTTATTTGACCAGTTTTGCGGAAAGGTCGGTTTCTGGCTAGGTGAAAAGCGAAGTGATGTGAGGATAAGCCAGAATATCTACTAGTCACCATATCATACCACATCCGCCTTCAAAAAGTAACAAAGCAAATTCATATCAATACTGACGTAATTTTTATTACAAACTTTATCTAGAACATCATCTTCCGACAACAATTAACCATGCTAAGTAATTTGTAACACAAAAGGCGAAATAAGGAAAAAAATAGATAAAACGTTAAACGCCGACGCATGTATAGACTTCCGTTCCGTTGTCTCGGGACCAGGCGGATTGTTTCTTTTAATCTCTACAGTTACTGCTTAAGACCACAATATACGAAAAGGACAGAACTACCACTTTGTATAACCGTCCATTACATCAAAATGTCGATAAAGACGATCAGTTTTTTCAAACTTCTAATACCCACCACAAATTTTGAAAAACTAATAATTTTTTGATTGCAAAAGTTGTTTTGAATGTAGCTATAAAAAAACTAATCCAAATAGTTTCCTTATCATTCGATGTAATGAATGGGTTTTCTGCATTTCATATTTTTTTGTTAGAGCAGCTAATGATGGCGGCGGTCGCGGCGGTGCGCGGGCGCAAGGTACCTAACGGTTGCGCTCATTCATCAGCGCTGTCCGCGACATCTATTGACAGGCTACTGTACGCTACCGGGCCAAGTTATTTAATGAAATGAGATGTCTTAGCTATTTGCATATTATTATTTATTGAAATCATTACGTTTGAATGTCTATCTAACAGCATTGAATAATGTTAAAGTGTCTGACATTCATAGAAATTCCTGACAGGTTTATTAACTGTTGTTGTCTTGTGAACATTGAACTGAATCACGCAACGGTAAAACACTGTTCTCCGTATTGTGTAAGCTTAATCCACGCTTTGAAGTACATGATTACACAGCCGTTTCAAAGCACTTGATGTATTATGCGTCAGAGTAGTTACTTACCAAAATACATTTATTTCAAGGCCTACTTTGCTTTAAAAACCACGACCGCAAATAGCCATGACCACGTACGAAATAGCCAGTAACCAACCGATGTAAGATTTAAAATTCACAAATAGAACCTCTTTGTACATCCGCAGACCGCTAGCTACTACAATAGTTAGTGATAACAATGTTAAAGAAATATAAATCATTAAAATATCATCAGTCATGCGGCGACCCCCGCGGTGGTCAGGTCACCGGCCAAGAAAAAACCTCCGAATTCAAAATGAAGAATGATTCATTTATGAAAATGAAATGACACATTGAATGAATGGTGAGACGGGTACAAAGGAGGTCGGCTACTGGCTACCGCTTTGTGGTATTGTGCCACGTGCTCATGGACTGCACCGCTGGGAATCGAGGACTGATGCATCCCAAAAAGTTTGGTAGCCAAGCCTTGGTGGGAACGAAAGATGTATAATTAGTTTTTTGAATTTTTCATACAAACATTCTACAAGCTAGAAGTATTCTATAAGTTGTAAATTATCACTAGATATCTTGTCAGTCCTATAAAGTAGGTATCATCCACTTTCTTTTACTTAAATTGCAAGGATTTATAAAAGATATTTCACCAACGCAGTCGTGATTATAAGAAATTAAATGGCTGAGATTTGTTTCAGGCGATAATTTATAGTACAAAAGACTAATGTTAAATCTGGTTTAAAGCTGGAAATATCGTAATACTGAAGTAGTAGTCGTTTTTGTCGTTTTATCGACTAACATTTTACAGTATTTTAATACTAAAAAGAGTAAATAAAACGAAAAATAAATATTTCGTTCGGCACGAAAAGGCCTAAAAATGCTACATAAAATATGTTCGACATTCAAAGTTGTGACCTTATCTCGTAAAAATGGCAATTACAGCTACCCTTGCAATCTCCGCGGGACCAAGAGTTAGTGAACTCCGACAAACACTAAGAAAGAAGGAATGGGCAATGAAATTAAAAATATGTCTTAAGGGCAATTAGCTTTAACTTTTACAGTAAGTGCCCTATCTCGGCGAGTTCCCCCGCGCTTTTCAATTGTGGGGAAGCCGGCCAGCTTTTGGCCGGAGTGAATTTTATGAACTACCAAAGAGTTGTGACTTTTGAAGTTCACCCGCACTTAGTCCGATAAATTTAGTAGCCAATTTCGAGCCAGGACTTCGTAGATACTAATTATTATTTAGCAATGTGCTTGTTCTATAATGTGATATCAAAAAAATATTATATCTATTTTTCTATAGTAATAAGTTGGTAGCATAAAATCAAAAGCGAACTCATGAGGTCAGCATTTTCCAACAAAGGGCTTGGATCGCGCAGCAACTAGGCGCATTGTTATTTGGCTCTTCGGCGACTGACGAAGTGTTTAACAATAAATTTCCATTTAAAAAGCCACAAGGTGACTGCGGGGGTGAGCGGGTAGCGAGGGGGGAGGGGTGCCGCAGCTTCCGCCGCTTTTTTCTTCATTTCCTTAAGGCCGCGTGGCTAGGGCGCCGCCCCATAAGAATTAAAACGTTTGTTTATTTTTAAATTTAGTTGTATGTAGATGGAAAATATTTATTTTGCAAATCTACTGAAGCGCACCCAAGTCAATCCAAGTTTGAAATAAAATTGCAAAACGTGTCATTACTTGGGCTATGCTTATCTCGAGAATTGTTTATACTGTTATGCATGCATGAAATATATTTTTTACTACTTACGTCATGGAAATTTATGTAAAATTATACTGCTTTACCGCTGCACCAATAATAAAATATCAATCATACCAACATTTAAATTACCTTTCAAAAAGATCATATGGAGCGCCCGCCGAAAATCTACTTTTAATAGTCGCGCCATTTAAGGTTGGATTTATAACAGGACCCTAATATTTTTGGTTTACGCATCGGGCACAAGTACAAGAGGCGGCATAGTGTACTTCACATAAATATCGGCGGGATAATAATTAAAAGAAGCGATAATGTCTGTAGCGCGGTGAAAAACGAGCGGCCCATCCTTTTTATTTGATAAATAAAATTTATTCCCCGCCGCCTGCCTTCCCCGCTTCTTTGTGGGTTTTAACTTCCTGTAAACCGCTGTCTTTGTTTCTAAACTGTTTGTAGAATTTTCGACTATTTTAAGGAATAAATAAATAACCAGGTTGAAAACTTTCTCTCGAAAATATTCCTTGCTCACATTTATTACTGACATCGGAGCTACCTGATTGATAAACATAAATCACTGTTTCAAATCAAGCCGGTGTTCACGATACTTCACCACCCCATCCAATAAGACATTTGCGTACCTGCCGGGCTCTTCAAGCGGCAAGGTCTTGCACTTGCATCTCGTTAAATGCCTTGATTCCCCTCAACTATTAAGCTACCCTACGCATCCCCAAGGATCGCAATCGGGACGTTTTTACTGCGCACTAAATATTCTCCCGGCGACAATTGCGATTATGAAAAGTGCACCGTTATTTATCTCCCACCATCGTTTATTTTTTGTCGCCCCTTTCAAGGGCAATTAAATACCGCCAGTCTTAAAATACTTTGCATATTCCACCCAGTAGACTTTATTATCGACCTGCTAATAAAGATAGTAAATGTCGCAGCTAAGTAAGGGACAAATGTCGCAGGATGGTTTTCGATTGCTCTTTTAATATCAGTTTTAAGGGCATGGGTAGATATTTTTAAATCAGTCATTCATTTTCATCCAATATTTGAAATAAATACTAAACATAACTTACCTATATCGAGTTTGAATAATGCAAAACAAAACAGTCTTAAAACTTAAACAAACGATTAGGAAAATAGAACTTCTTAATAACGGGATTAATGAAATTTCCTAGTCGTTCGGAATCGAACCGCAGTCTCCGGGGACGGGCTGTCAAAGAGCTCCAAACTCGCGCCGCCTGTCTGTGCGACAACTTTTAATAACCTTCTGTATCAGCCAAATGGATTTGGGACCCAGCACAATCCGACACTCGTTACGTTTCCAACAAACTTAATGTGAACGCAAACTTTGATAAAAGGGTGGAAGTACGTACCTGCTGGTGGCATCTACCTAAATAGTCTGAATACCTAGTAGCTATACATATACATGGGTACATGTGGATTTATTTAAATTAGTTTGCAAAGAATAATAGAAAACCGTTTTTAATATAATAATATAATATACAAGTATGTATTTGCAAACGTATATTACGAAAAACATGCTAACATCACTAAAAAGTTCAAAAACGTCTATCGCAAAACCAAGGAGCTCGTAACACAAGCGGAACTTGCCGCGGCGTGCATAATGGGGAACATCGGGCCTTCATCAAGCCCTGATAAGGCAATCTCGAGTCACTTCCTGATATCACCCTTCTGAGCCCCGTACTCCCTGTACCGAAACGAAATTGAACCGTCTTAGATCTGTCTCGTCGTAATCCACGCTTATAATTGATGCGACAATGTCAAACAGGGTCTTGATACAGCCGGCTAATCGGAAAAATACAAATCCGCCACAACATGATCGATTGTTGCCGTGACACACTCAAATACAAATTGATAAGCGAGACGATTCGATTGCCTAACATTTGTTTTCTGACAAATTGTTTTGAAGAATACGGAAGGAAAAAAATGTTTTCGTGTGATAGGCTCTGATTACAAAGATAAGCTAAGATAGGTCTTAAGATTAGCAAATGTAAATCCATACATCTCTAGTGTTCCATGTTAATAATATGTTAAATCTTGCAAGTAAACAAAATGTCTGTCGAATTTTCTCATAGCGGCTTAAACGACATTGTAAATGGCAAGAAATTGTGGAAAAATTTTGCTTTTTCTTTTGAAATATTGAATTTTTACATTTATGCCTTTCACACCTCATAACGTAATAATTCTTGGTGGAAACCCCTCGCGCGGCAACTTTTCCGTTGCAGCACAACATTCAAAATAAATGTTTGGCACTTTATCATTTCAGGCCGTGTGTGGCACGCGACTCGCGGCGACGCAACTTTATTGTGAAACTTGTAGCTTCTTGTTTTATTTTTGAAACAATATTTATCTTAAGGAAAGTTTACAAAAACTACATGCTTATGTAAATACTCAATATAACTTGGAGTTGAAGTTTTAATACAAATACAAATGCTGTAAGAGCATTTATACTTAGTTTTCGTAGTCCCAATTATGTAAATAAAAAACCGACTACACATTGGCGAAGACATAGAAGCTTATTACAATAACTTAGTGTAGCTCCCATGTCACATCCACATGTTAAGAAAACCAATTAAGCAGTTTTAGCACCCTCGATACGCGCCTCCTTGCCTCCGACACAAATAATGTGACCACAGCATTTAGTCTGCCTGCCCTCGCAGGGGCATCGAGCGATCTCTAATGGCATCCAACCGCCAACTGGCCACCGCATTAATCCTTTACCGGCTCTTGATTAATTATTTAAACTTGCCCGAGGGAGTGCTCTCGGCAACTCCGCAAATTGTTTACAACTGATTGTTACGTTACATTTACACGTTTGGATTCGAATACTGAGTATGTTAACACGACCCTTATTTTTATGTTGGGTGACATTTTAAACAACTGTTTATTTACATGGGAACCAAGCTAACTGCGTTTTTAGACTGTTTCTGTTAAATTAAATAGCAACAGTCCTGTGTATACAAAACCACATATTTGACAGAGAATCTTCAGCCGCAACTGAAACTTTACAACAACAAAAAAAATCTAACATGGTAATTACTAATAACTGTGGCTTATTCACACTTAAAAAGTATTAATTCAACGAGAACACAGGGTACAGTGATATTATCGTATTAAGTGCGGACAAGCCGACTCTTGACTTGACCGATGTAGTGACCCCTAATCCGCAGTAAATCTTCGGTCCAACGTACCCGTGTCGGCCACCCGGAGGGTTAAACAACCTACTTGGCAATCATTTGTTACCTACACGCTGTAGACAAGACAGGGGATCGCAATAAAGAAATATTTACATTCCTTCATAATTTAATAATGCCGACCTTTTAGATTGCCCCGCTAGGCAGCCACGCACGGGCGGTAAATGCCTACCAACGCTAAATTAAATACATCAAACTAGTTTAGCTGGCATGATAGATTACAGCATCGCATTTTTTTATTTACATTTATGATATTTAAGTACATTAGGTTAAAGCGTAGATATTAGAACCAAGTCAACATTTCCCTCATTTCCCAAGTTGTACAGATTTGCAAACAAAGTGATTTCCTTAGTATTTCTACGACACTCAAGTCATAATTAGATTGGCAAACTCCATCAATCATAAATCATAACTAACACGTCTCAAATTCAGGAAATATTCATGAAGCTTACTTCGAATGCCGTGTAGGGGAAGACCACATCAAAAATGGTTGTTCAGTGGTTCGGAAGTGTGTACACGAGATAATGTGAACATTATACGAAGACTCGAGCTCGCATAATCGTGCCTATTATATTATCTACCGCCGCACAAAAACTTACCAACTTGCATCTTTCGCACATTCATCCTGGGTTACGTAGGTAGATGTGGAGATTGGGGCACAAGACAGGGATTTACTGTATTTCGATTTGAGGACCATTATAACAGAACAAGGGTTTACTGCGAGAGTTACAGTACCTATATCAAGCTTGTAGGGGTATATGCTATTTTCATTTAACACACACACACAGATGCTAAGACAATACAGCTACGTTAACTGACCGTGGGCTATCGAGTTTCAGGTTCACTAAACCGATAATTTTGTACCCAACGTTGTTCAAGTTTACAAACTTGTGCACATTAGTCGAATTAATTACAGTTGCACAAGTTTCGAAACTAGGGAACGGAATAAAATATTCACTAGGCAAATAAAATAAATAATAGTTTCTGTAATAAATTGGGGGATCGATCCAACAATTAAAAGTAACATTTACCTCGGTGCAGCCAAGCACAACCAGAGGCCGTGTTAACGTTTGATTGACAGCTGCCCTTGTCCAATAGCAAAAGCGAGAGCTGACGAACACGTCAATCAAAAATAAACCCCACCATATCAACAAAAGCAAGTCAACATAGTGACCCTTATTGCACATTACATAAGAGCCACTAGTATCACGCCGATGACATCGCAAGCCCCGCGGCCGAGCCATCACGCGAACGCGATCGCCCCATTATTCGCCGCCCTTTTGTAATTTGAATTTCGAATTCCAATTCGTATTTTGTGGTAAAATAAAAAGAACACCGTTTCGACACAATGGCGTCAAGGGCGGTGCTCTGACATGCGATCAAGTTATTACATTAAAGGAAAGCGTACCTACCAACGAGCCCGCCTCGCTACCACGATATTGAAAGCTTCCAGGAATACCAATCTATAACATTAGTTTGAAACACGCCGTTCATATTTAATAGGACACGGGTTGAACAGAAATATTAATGGAAGTTTTGGAAAACTAAACCTTTTAATAATTATTTAATAACTTTGGTTATTTTGATTGCAGAAAATGGACTGCCACGAAGACTACGCACCGCTTACACTAATACGCAACTGTTGGAACTGGAAAAAGAGTTTCACTTCAACAAGTACCTGTGTCGGCCGCGGAGAATTGAAATTGCTGCTTCCTTAGACCTTACTGAGAGACAGGTGAGGTTTAAACCCAATTAGCACCAAAACTTCGCGAATTATTCTCAAAGTAGGTATGTTGTGGACGTATCTGTATTATCATTAACTGACTGCATTTTATAATATTGTTACAGGTAAAGGTCTGGTTCCAAAACAGAAGAATGAAGCACAAGAGGCAAACTCTCAGTAAAACAGAAGATGGTGACGACAAGGATTCAACGACATCAGAAGGGGGCAAAAGTTCTAAGACAGGCCTTGACAAATTTTTGGACGACGACGGACCGCTCTCGGGCAAGAAAAGTTGCCAAGGTTGCGAACTGCCTCCCGGCGCTCTGTGCTCACCCGCAGAAGACTTACCAGAGCTCGCATCCCGCACTCGGAACAATAATACGCCCAGTGCCACAAATAACAACAGTTTCGCAAGTGACGGCGCTTCCAGTGTAGCATCATCTTCCTCTCTCGACAAACTAGCTGAAGACGACTCACGTGACGGTCATCCCCCAGTCACGGCAATGAATGCTGCGCCAAGAAATTTAACCAAGAGAATCAAACAGGAGTCTAGGAAGCGATCACCTTCACTCGATGCAACTTGTAAAGTGTCACCGTCTTCATCTAAAGACGGCCTCGGACCTGTACCTGGTCTAGCAGACGGTGGTAAATTCTCTTCGGTCAATTTGACACCTTCGTCAACACCGGGGACTCCATCAAGTATGCACCAGAGTCCACTGGGCCACTATCCCCGGCCTTCTCCTCCAAACGCCCCTCCAGGACCGCCGCACCCTCAAGCCGTACCTAATGCAATGCCTCCATACGTAATTAGAGGCAATGCACCCCCTGGACAATTCGTCCCTCATCCAGACTTCCGCATGGATTCTAAACAGTTTATTGGAAAACTCACTCAATACCCACAGGGTAACAGAAATTATGAGGCTTATGGAGCAGCGATTCAATCCGCTGAGCAGCACGGGTATGTTCGAAATCAGCACCATACAAGGCAGGAAGGCTCTCCATCCACACGGCCTACTAATGGCGTAGGATCAAGACAAGCATATCCGCATGAAATGTATCAAAATTACGGCTATCCCGCTTACGGAAAGGATCAAGTAGCATATGGGCACCCAGGCTATGATCAAACGCAGGGTTACAGCAGTGAGCATATGGGGTATGCGAACAGCCACTACGGGTATCACTACCACGAAGGGACTCAGCATGACCATGGTCACAATTACTATGCTGGTGAAGGGCAGAAGAATACTCACGCTACAGACTACACGAAGAATTACTACGACGGCACTGCTTACTCGCAGCAGGCGGCGTACGTGGCGAGCGGTGCGCAGGCCGGCGCGGCGACGGCGGCGGGCGCGGGCGGGGCGGCGGGCGAGGCATACGCCGGCGCGGACTGCGGCGACGGCTACGGCTCCTTCCAGCAGTTCTACGAGGCCACGCACGCCGCGCCGCCCGGCGACAACTCCAACTCCTCCTCGGACTTCCACTTCCTCAGCAACCTCGCTAACGACTTCGCACCAGAATACTACACCATTTGAGATAAGGACTTCGCCGAGCAGGCGAGTGATCTGTTCGTGTAAGCTTACTTATATGATACTGTGTATGAAACGTTTCAATATAGCTAATAAGGGTTACGGTGTTGACACTCGAGTGTTCGCCCAAGGCGAGGATGTATATGATTGCTATCCATGGCTAATCCTAATCCAATTTAAGTTCGTTATATTATAGTGACTAAAGGATAATGTAATAAATTGTAAATAAATACTTGTCTCTTATTTGTAATAGATAATAAAACTAATGTTTTTACTCTGATGCGTACGGAAAAAAAATACTTAGATAATGAAATTGATTTCAATATAATAAAGAATAGCCAGTTGCAAAGAACCTTATGTGAGAAATAAATTACATATTTAAAATTATTGTGAATGAAAAATAAACATATTTCGATCTACGTCATCGTTTGCTAAACGCGCGCATTACCAATAAATACTGTTGTTATAAACATATGTATAATTTGTAATAAAACTGGTACGAATGTAAATTACAAAGTATTTAAAGTTTATCTTGTATCCAAACACCCTTTTACGTGTTCATGATGAGATATTAAAATAAAAATTCATTTTACGACACTTAATAATAGAAATTGTTTACAAACTTAAGGAATAGTCGTTGCCTTATTTAGTTGATATTGTTTTGTGACTATAAGACATACTGTAGATACATTCTAAGATAGTTTATTATAAGTCATTATTATTGTAGATATCATCAGCTCTATCATTTTGGCCTATTAAAAAAATTAATCATTTGGTGTCACATGTTTTGTGCTTTCACTCTATCCTTCTCCCTGAAATAACCCATATTTATGACTTAATTAGTCAATGCTATTTTCCGCATTGATCTACAAGGTCTAGGTTCAATGCCTGATTGTAAAAACGTGATTTATTGATCTGCAGCCATGCTATTATGAACAGTCACATAAATTTTACAACAGGTAACATTCAAACCAAAATGTAATTTAAAAAAAGAACACCTTTTCTGATACTACTTCCTTGTACATGATGAAAGGTAAAAGCTTAACTTTAATAGGTTTAAATGAATAACATAGATCACAGAAAAGAATCACTTAAGCATCTACAAAACCGAAAATATAACAATGTGGGGTTTTAAATAAACAATCGCTTTTTGCCTGAAATAAAAAAGAAATACTGATATTAATTTATTATCAAACTAGATCCAGGAAAATAGAGAGGTTAACAATGTTGTGATCATTTAACAAAACGAGGTTATACACTTTATAAATATCAATAATTCAAAACACAAATGCATTATTATTGCAACATTAATATATTTGAAATAAGAACATCAGAATCTCGTCAAACCTTACAGTTTACAAACTGCGTGTACTTAGCCTATGACTATTATTTACTGTGGAAACACTGGTACAACTTTATCCTAGAAGTAGTTTGCATTAAAATAATTAAAAATCTCAGATTTCCACATATTTGTGTTGTATTTTAGCACAGTACCATACCAAGATTCCAATGTATACTTCAATAGATTCTTGCATAAAGGCTACTCAAATGTTAAAGCAAATATTACTTAAAAAGTATTTATTGTTATGAGGCATTAGGTTTTCCTGACTGCATCTGAGCCTGGAACTTCATTTCTATCATCATGCAAATAGCTTTGTGAACCTTCGACTTCTCTGAGCCTAGTGTTTTTATTTTCTCCATTTGTTCATTTACAAATGCTACTTTTCTCTTGAAGTAGTCCTTTGCACCCTCTATATCCTGAAAAACATTTAGAAAAATGATGAAAAATGGTGAAAAATAATTAGAAAGGTGATAAATTACCTAATATTATTAGAAATTTAAACAAAGTATGAAATTATAAAACATTTTCTTAGTGGAAGCTACTTGCTTCCAGAGAGAACAAAGAACTGTTCAATAAAAAGGTTTGTTGGAAGATTTAAATCTGATTTATCTAAACCCATGTCTTATGAAAAGTATTCACATTATGATTACAATCTTAAATAGAATCAATACCACAAATAAGTTAATGGAGAGGAATGTTACCATTACAAATGTAATTGATTTCTCCCTAGAACTTTTTTTTTTTGTAACTGTAACACAATGTTTGAAGTAATTCTAGTAATGCTCTAATAATATAAGTTATTGTTACCTTCTGTGCATAGTATCCAGTGCCTATGTCAATCATGACATTGTCTGTATCGGATATGGACCCAGGAACATACATAGAACCAGTCAGAGGAACCAATATGGTTTTTCCTTTAGAATCAGGAGTTATTTTCTCAACACATTCCCCAGATTCCATAAACTTTCCATGCGCTATCTTGAGTGTGTGTAGAGAATCTTGAAATACGGTCATTTCCTAAAAAAAAAGCAATTAATTACTTGAATAAGTGATTTGAATTTTCAATTTTAATTTTGGATAGCAATAGTGTATTAATGGATAAGCTCTCGTTTGTACTTTAGTATGCGAAATATTCAGAAGTTAACATAATATTTATATTAAAACAGTAAATGTATTTCATTACTAACTTGATCCAGTCGTTGTTTCAGTTGAGCCAACTGCTGCAAATTGAGCTTGGATAAGTCAATTTGGTGCATTCCTGGCGCTGGGGCAGTGGATACGGTAGCCATGGTTTACAAAGATAATATTTAACAGCTAGTATATTATAAATAAAGAGTACTTTAAATAAATTCGAGATTATATCGCATAATTTGTACGAAGTAACCTCAAACCTTAGGTCGATGGCAGGAGGCTAATGTCAAAACTCTAAATAAGGAAGCGGTCAGCGGTGTGTAATCGACTAGAATTTGAAATCGATTTAGTCTCGTTGTACTAAAACAAACGACTTGAAATATTTATTTTGATGTGCTTTAAATATGACTGTTCCAAAAATTGATTAAAAGAACAAAAAAACTTAATAAAAATCTTCGATCAAAGACGTATAGGTCCTCAATGAGGCGAAGTAAAAGAGATCGACACAAATGTTAATAAATTAATCTTTACATGAATTAAAATTGTACTAGACATCGTCGTGCCTAGAACCTGCCGCGTATTTGGCCCAGTTGGGCATGGACATGAAATGTTCCTCACAATTCACAAGTTGTATAAAGCAGTTTAAATTATTTACTGGATGAAGAGTACGTATGCAATGTTTACGGGGTGAATTATAATATTAGACCCGGTAAGTGTCCTCACGGAGCTGGGCCTGGAAGACGCTCATATATGTATATTCATTTGTTGTACAGTTACAGTAAACAGTCCCTTATGACTGAAGACAAAACCATCAGAAACAAACCAAATTCGTGGTCCGTTCGAACCAAATTCGAGCATGTGTTAATACTTTAACGGTGCACAGATAGGTTCCGTTCCGACTCCCGATCCCGACTCATTTAAGACACGGCTCAGTTCTAGTAAAATTATATAATCTCAAAAGTGTATGAAATACGTGATCAAAAAATGCGTTTTTTGTAGTCGATTTTCTAATGAAAGAATCTCGTACTTTGTATCAATAAAACTGAAAAATGAATACATCCCTACAGATAAGATATAAGTCAGACGGCGGCTTTCTAGATTATTTTGGAATTTGTGTTTCTGTTTAGTTAGCCAGTTAATAACGTAGCGCTCCGTAAAAGCGTACGTGTCCAATTTTATGAAAGAGCGGCTATAGTTAAGATTCGAAAGTAACAATTTATTAGTGATTTTGTGTGAAACTTAACCTAATTTCAACTTCGTCATGTCGGTCATAACTTTGGACACAATTGAAAATTTTCAAAATTTTATCAGGTAAACGATAGTTTTCGTTTGCATTTTCATTAATAATGTATCAGAGGAACTGAATTATCTATGTAGTGAATATCATACAACCATAAAAGTGAAAATAAATTTATTCTAAAACCATCCAGATATCTGTAAAATCAAGTTGTAATAATTGTTTCGTAGATTGGTTTTTAAGTTCTGAACGTTATTCGATTACAAAAGTTAATTACACGCGAAAATTAAAACAATTATCTACTCTGAAACAAACATGATTTTTCATACTTCCTTTAATAATATTATGAATTATATCTTCACCTTATATAAGGTCACAACGATTACATTTATAGCCCTCATATATTTTCGAAGACTACCTCATAATTTTATGTGATCTATAATATTGTTTATCATTTCATTTATCATGTTAAAAACAAAATATCTCCAATGCATAGATAAATTCATAAATATGATAAGCCATACTGACCTAATTGTACAAACAAGGCTATTATTAGGTATAATAAGGATTTGTGTTCCAACAATTTTTCTTTAAGAACATTTTTCTTTATGAAACTTTAAAGTAGCCAAGTTTGTTGTAATTCCAGGACACCCGTGCTAACAGTAGTTCATTTCTCCGCTGATTGGGCAGAGCAATGTAAGCAAGTAACAGAAGTTCTACAGGAACTAGCCAAGCTACCAGATGTAGCGGCCAGTGGTACCAAGATAGCCATATGTGATGCTGAAAAGTTGTCTGAAATCTCATTGCAGTTTAAGGTAACTCTTTGAATATTGGTACTACTGTACTCTTTTATTGATATTAAACCTTCTTATACCGTGTCCAGCCGAGTTTATTTGAGAAAGAACTTTTTCATATCCATGACCAAATTAATACTTGTCATTAAAACATTGATCTTATTTAATTTCCCAACATTTTAACGGCTATATAGGTTTCATGTATCTTATCATTGTTAATTATTATGTTAATAAAGTTTACTTAGCTGTTTTTACTCTTTGCCCGAACCATTGTATTATATACCTAAGAAGCATGATATGGCAGAATCTGAAAGACATATTTAAAATAATGTTTAATATAATTTATTTCCTGTTAATTTCCAGGTTGACTCTGTCCCAACAGTAATATTATTCAAGAATGGTAAGCTAGTAGACAGAGTAGATGGTGCTGATGCAGCTCAAATATCTTCCAAAGTAAAAGCCCATAGTTCAAATAAGTTGGTGCCAGGAGATGCGGCGCCACTCAAACTAGAAGATAGACTGAAAGCACTGATTAACAGACACAATGTTATGCTGTTCATGAAGGGCAATAGAGATCAACCGAGATGCGGGTTTAGCAAAACTATCATTCAAATTCTTAATGGAACGGGGTATGTTTTTAGCACCGTTTTTGGGTCTGTTACTGAACATTTTAAACGCAATAAATCTTTTTTTTACTCATGACAAATGGCTATCAGATCGGTATTTGATTTTTGTGTAACTTCACTTGTCTCATAATCATAACTTACAAAAAATAAACTGAAATTGTATAAACAAAAAATGTTTCCCATTCACATTGAAACAAAACCTCTTGTAATTGAATAAGAATGAATTACAATACAATGCCATATTGCTGATTGTTATACATATAAACTCAGTAGCTCAAACACATTAATGAATATGAATCATTTTATTTTTCAGAGTGCAATATGATACATTTGATATTTTGACTGACGAGGAAGTCCGACAGGGACTCAAAGAATATTCAGATTGGCCTACATACCCCCAGCTCTATGTAAAAGGTGAACTAATTGGAGGGCTGGACATAGTCAAGGAATTGCAAGCCGGTGGGGAATTAGAAGCTACTCTCAAGCCTTAAAGTGTTGTGGTTCATGTATCTGTAGGTATTTTAATTTATTTGCAATAAATGATTGATTTTACAATGTTTGTTGTCTATGTTAGTGTTTTTATTGCATCCCCAAATGCCCCCTGGATCTTGCAGAAGCTAAACATGCGAATTAAAAATTCCGAACGCTGTGTAAAAAGTTTTTGTCTTGTTACTTGGAAATCAAAAAGAAGGAGAATAAACTAAATGATAAAAAAAAATAAAAGCCTAAGTTACTCCTTATTACATCAGTTACCTGCTAAGAAAATCCCTTCAATATTGGTCTAGCCAAACAACAAATTGGAACAAACAGACAGAATTTAAAAAAAAAATGGTTCGTGCTTGGACCGTGTATACATAATTATATTTTTATGCATGTAGTAAAAAACGGTTATTTCAACATTACAAAGAGAACATCCAGTTTTATTTATATGGACAGATGAGCTTCATTAATCACTGTAATAGGTTTCCTTAGCTTCATTTTGGTTCACTTCCTATGTTAATGAAATCGATAACACATTTTAGATCAATATTTTTATAATGTGGTTCGAATGATATGAATCATATTTTATAAGGCTTTGTAACATTCAATAATCCTTGGAAAAATGTAAATTCTTCAAAATAAAAACTTTTTTAAAGGCTGTATTTTAAACGAAATAGTATTTTCGTTCCATAATCGACTAAAAGTCGTACGTGTTGTTGTTTTGAATCTTCGATGTTTTGACATTATGTTAGACATCTGACTTTGACACAAATAAATAGATGAACCGTGTCCGTATCTCAACTCAAAACAGCAAGCAAAACTAAAAGGGAAAGGAATTTAAACTTGGTAGATGCTATAACATTGTACATAATCGTATGATCTGATTTTCCTGACTTTCTGTAACGTAGATAATGGATAAATACTATACTTTTAATCCAAGTATGCATTTTCTTTCGTAATCTTATTTCTGATCTGCAGCTGTATTCGTGTACACCTAAATAACTGATTACGTATCCGTTATCTTGATATGAATATTTTAATTAAGTGATTATACATTTATTGTAGAAATAATGAGTAAAACAAGGACAGCGGGCGATGGAATGGAGTCGAACGAAAGTACGTCAGAAGGGCGAAGTAATGTTCATCCGAAGGCTACAGCTACCTCTAACAGGAAAGACAGTGTGTTGCCTGTTCGGTTAGTTCAAGTGTTTCCTACCAATACCCTTAAATCTGATAAAAAGAAGTCTATAAACATGAAGACAGCAAAGTTTGTGCCTTATGAACCATATCCGGCCGCTGTGAAACCTATGACTCCCCAACTTGTTGCAAAAGGGTTAAAAAAGTCGAGGAATAACATGGATATTAATACTCTAATCACTCAAATGTCTCAGATGAACACTGACTTGAATGAATTTAAACCTAGGCCTAAGTTAAACTCAACTAGCGATAAGTCTGGAACAAGTGCTGACACCAGTGCAGAGAAACTTGAGATGCAAAAGAAAATTGATAACTTAACACATGAAAATGAATCTCTTAAAGAACAGCTGAAACAACAAGTTCAGGTTTGATTTGTTTATTTTGATTTATTTTGTTTCTTTAATAATTATGGATTTGGAGCCAATTTTAAGTTATGAAATAATCATGTTGCATGCTTGCTATGCAAAATTAATTACACTGAAACTTTCCTCAATTTATGATAATTACTAGTGACTTGCCCCAACTTTCATTGATGCAATTTTGATTGCAAATCCATTGTGAAGTTTTAGAAATCTAAGCATAAATGTAGGGAAGCAACTTTGTTTTATACTCTGTAATAATATCTAGCCTATAAATACTGGGCAATGGCCTCTCTTAATTTCTTCCAATAATCCCAATCCTTTTCTTAAGTGGTATCAGAAATATATGAATGCTTGTAGCTGAAGATTATTAGATGTTTAACAATCTCCTAGTTATTAATAACTAATGTTTATATTCATTAAAATAACACTGCTATCAAAAACTTTAGCTAGTCACTCTGCTATGAGTATTACATCATAAATAGTTTTTATGTTAACAATGTTATCAACAGGTCAATAAGGAATTAAAAACAATGTTGGTGGCGTCTATGGGTGAAGACCTCGAGATACAAGTACAATCATTGAATGATGATAAAAAGCATTTGGCTAATGCTTTACTGAGTTCTGCTCAACATCTGTCTACTCATCAGGTATACTATTTGTTTTTTTATTTACCACATATTTCATCATGGTGTGATCTCTGCCTACCCCCAAGGGAAAGAGGCGTGACGTTTATGAATGTATATTTCATCATCATCTTCCTGCTCTTATCCCATTTTACTTGGGGTTGATGCAATAAGTTTTTTTTCCCATTCTCCCTTATCAGACGTCACACTATCAATTACTCCTTTTTCATTCATATCACCACATTTTTAAGTAACTAGATACGCAAAAGTAAGCATTGAAATATAGGTACAAGATTAACTAAAGATTGTGCAAAAAAATATATTTTATAATCAACTCAAGTGCATAGTTTAATAACT
Organism: Chrysodeixis includens; assembly: GCA_941860345.1. Classification (NCBI taxonomy): domain Eukaryota; kingdom Metazoa; phylum Arthropoda; class Insecta; order Lepidoptera; family Noctuidae; genus Chrysodeixis; species Chrysodeixis includens. Next base: position 3,830,714 of record OW796102.1, on the reverse strand, counting down.
ATAAAAAAAACTCTAAGCAATTAATTAATTGACTCAATTCATCTATCATACTCCCTTAGCCCAGTCATTTGGTAGAAAATAAGGGGGTTACCTGGAAAGTTTTCCGGGAGTTTTGAAAATTGGATATTTTATAGATTTGGATATGCTCTTTTCGAATTTTAACTTTGCCACCTCGTACCACCGCCGCTCGCGCCGCCATTTTGAAAAAATGGCGCCCAAGAACGGTTTTTTGGGAATATCTCCTTTATGAGGCATTTTACGGAAAAAATAATTTCTACAAAATTAAACTAGACAAAATTTCCTACACTTTATGTCTCATTCACTTTTTCATAAAATCAATAGTTTTGAATGTACGAGCGCCGCAAAGTAGTACTTATTCATCTGCACCACCACGTGTTTATGGTATATTTTTCTAAAATGTTCTATTACTGTCGCCGGTTTTCAAGTGAATTGTCACAAATAAAACAATTTTCCGTATAAGAAGCCATAGCTCTAAGAACATAAACAACACTGTACGACAATAAACGTACACTGATGATTCAGTCTAAACTAAGTATTTCTCTTAATATAGCTTCTACCGACAAATTTTTCGTTGAAGTTTCCTTCATAGTCGAGAGAAAGGGCCCAATTTAAAGGTGACATATTACCCTGATACCTGCTTCTTGAAAACCGGCGGCAGTGATAGAACAGTTTAGAAAAATATACGAAACACTCGTAGTGGTGCAAATGAATAATACTTTGCGGCGCTCGTACGTCAAAAACTATTGATTTTATGAAAAAGTGAATAAGACATAAAGTGTAGGAAATTTTGTCTAGTTTAATTTTGTAGAAATATTTTTTCCGTAAAATGCCTCAGAAAGGAGATATTCTCAAAAAACCGTTTTTGGGCGCCATTTTTTCAAAATGGCAGCGCGAGCGGCGGTGGCACGAGGTGGCAAAGTTAAAATTCGAAAAGAGCATATCCAAATCTATAAAATACCCAATTTTCAAAACTCCCGGAAAACTTTCCAGGTAAAACTACCAAATGACTGGACTACCTATGGTATAGTTACAATGTGTATTCTACAAAGTTTTTACTGTATAGGAACAAACGGAATGGTTGGCTGGCCAGTGTGAAGTTTGGAGAAGCAAGTTTTTGGCTAGCAGGTAAGATGCTCTATTTATCATTTATTAGTGGAAGTTACTTTATTTCATTATTATAATCAGCATTAGTGTTAAATATGACGTATTTGGTGAGGTAAATGAGCTATTTTTCATCGTGCCGAATAGTTTACATCATTACAAAATGATGAGTTCTTAAACAAAGGCGTGTTTATAAACATCATGTTCGTTGAGTCATGGTGATTCATTTCATTTCTGAACCTGCAAACAGAATAAACATCATAATTACGATATAACGACGATCCTGTTAGTCTGGTGGTTAGTGGACCTGACTGTTATACCGGAGGTTGTGGGTTCAATTCGCACCCAGCAAATGTTTATGTGATGAACATGATCATTTGTTCTGTGTCTGGGTGTAATTCATCTATAATATATATGCATTTAGAAATATATAAGTATGTTTATCAGTTGTCTAGTACTCATACCATAAGTGCTCTTGTATACTTAATTTGGGACTAGATGGCATTGCAAGACTGTTAAGGAATATTATAATGATATTTATATATATATTTGGCTTTTTGGAAAATTATAAATTGCGGATGTACCAGCATATTGACAGATTACAAACACATATCTTTGATGTTTCATTCACTTACATTTTCCTAACATAAATTATACGTCATATTTTATTTCAGCTTGATGGTAGAAGAGCTTGCGCAATGTAAGAAACTCTTCAATGAAAAGACTGATAAATTGCAACAAGCAATAAAACAACTACTAGACGAGAGGTGCAGAGCAAGAGACATGATGCTATGTACTTACAAAAACCTATACAGTCTTCACGAAAAGTGGCTTGAGAACATCGCCATTTCAGAATATGTTGGCAACAGTAAAATATACAACCGGCCAATAGGGAATCTACATTTTAACGCCACTACCCCCCATTCTACAAATATACTTGATATGGCGTCCGTTAATTTGAAGCTGTCGGAGAATATTAGCAGTTCAGTGGAGAAACAGGATATCAGTCACTTGAATAATTTACCCACTATCACTGAAGGAGAGAAGAATGCTGAAAACGTAAGTAAACATCAACATGCATACTATTTCATACAATTCAACACTTGATAGTAATTGGACAAAACACTTTTTGCACATGAGTTTAACTCAGCCTTTCCTAAAAAACAAATACCTACAATCGCGCAGTACGTAACAGTGATAGGGCTGCCCACCATTTTAATTACATCAACAACACACCGTGGGTTCGTTACTGCGACACACTCGCTGTAAAATACCTCGGTCCGATAGCGTAGACTTAACTTGCGTTACGCCTGTTTATATGAAGACTGTAGATTTTATATTATTCTGTGGTTTGTCTCTTTGCTGCGTTTCACTTAAGGGCATACCACCAGTTCTTCAAGCAGGACTGTTGCTTTTGTGGAGGATAGACACGACGTAGAGGAGCTGGGTAGTTTGTTGCGCCTAAGAGTGGGCGAATATAGTTGCTATTTATAATATTTGACATTCACAAAAAGCTTCTCTTCAGCTAAATTTTAATCAAAGACTTTCGACTATTTAGTTTAACAGTAACCCCTTCAATGGTACTATTAAAAACATATTTATTGCATACCTGTTTAAGTCTATTTAAGCGATTCGCTACAACTTACTATTAAATTTCCCAACAGATAATGGCGATGCCTCTTGAAGTGAAGAAAGTGAACGAAGAGCCAGTGAACGCGCTGGTCCACCACGCGTACAGCAACAGCGGCAACACTATACGACCTATAGCGTCCTGTGTGCATTGCCACGGGAAAGTACAACTGCTCTAGTTAGTTTAAAATAGTCTAATTTTAATTAACACCCGGTTTCTCAGACCTAAACATAATAAAAAATATTCATCATCATCATCTTCCTGCCCTTATCCCATTTTACTTGGGGTCGGCGCAACAGGTTTTTTTGTTCTTCCATTCTCCCCCTATCAGATGTCACACTATAAAAAATATTTATTATCTGTTAAACCAAGCCTAAGTCAAGTGCTGTGATTGGGTACTAGACATTTGATCAACTAATTACAGTCGATTGTGTTTACTGTCTTTTAGCAACCGGGTTTTAGTATATTCATATTTATTTCTAGGGCATAAGGTTGAGTATTGTTTAGACATATTTTTTCAGAGGACAGACAATAATATAATATTGGTGCCAATTTCATGTGCTTGGGTTAATTTGACATCTCTCTCTTCAACTTTTATTCACCACTTTGATTCCGTCAAAGATCCGAGAAAACCGTATCATGCTATTTAAGAATCATCATTGTTCCAGAGAATAATAAAACTTTCGTGAGTTCGATTCATAATTGTTGGATTACACGGCTTACTCATGCGTATTTATCGGGAATGCCCGACTAGTTTCGAACTCAACCGGAGTCCTTAATCATGAGCTGACGCGGCGGCATTCGCGAGTCGACCTTCCTTGACTCAACTCGCAACCCCGCCGCGGCGTAAACAATTAGTAATACATTGGACAAGTAATACATGTTGCCGTCGTAATGGTCACTTTTCTTTTTACAATATCAATCACGTTATACAGTTTGCCATTCCCATCTATCTATAACTATCTTTGTAATAGAACAAAGATAGTTCTAAAATTTCATACTACCGTCATTCAAAATACTCGGTGAAGCTCATCAGGGTTGTCTAAAAGGAATTTGCAATTACTTCCTCTTTTAGTTATATTTTAAAGTATAGGTATAGTGTGTATCGCACAGAAAGTTGTGAGGCGACGAGGTCAATTCATTGAAAGTAATTTTAGTTTATTAAAGTTTTACAACAAATGGTGCTCAGTACTAAACGATTTGGTTTTATGGATGTGATTTTTAAGCGCAAATAATGATAAATATTCCGGCTATTACTAAAACTACTACTTACTAGTAAAAAAAAAAGATATAGGAAATGAATCTGACATAGTAATAAATTTTGTGAAATTTTAAACTATTTTTTATTATTTACTAACCGTGCAAACACTTATCAAACAATGAAAGTAGGAATAATTACGTTTAAATTACAAATTATTAAATGATCTCTTTAAACTAATGACAACGTGAATTTAACCAAGTGTTTTTCAAGGTAAAATATTGTTTCTTGGCGCAGAATTAAATGGCGACCTTATTCACATAAATATAGTAAATTCCTTATTTTGCACGGAAATGAAGAAGTTGGTTAATTAGCACTATAATGGGAAACTTGATTGTACCAGGAAAATAAATAAGCCTTAATATGTAAGTACTTTTGACGATAATGTTTTAATGTCTTACTTTGCCTGTAACATACTTAAAAAGTATAGTTTAATAACTAAATGTACAGAAACGATGCAATAACTCATGTTTTATACTAACACGGATTTATAGGCAAATATATTGATATCATTTGGATAATCTATTGTTTAATTTGTAACTGTTTTAATATAGTTTGGTTAGGTTTAGGGCCCTTTGCACGCGGGGCAATGTTAGTCTCAGAAACTTTTATTTTTGTCTTTATGGACACCTGCACCCTCAAGTAGAGGGGGTGGGTGGTAAAAGCGGGTAGTATCAGACTCATACTAACTAACCCTGAACCGCCATGCTACGTCATCCGCGTTTTTAATATCGGTGCTTGATATGTCACAATTCTTCACGTACAGTCAACTAAACCTGACTGTCTCCAGTTTTCAAAGAGACGAACCTGTTAGTAGTGAACCGTCATCATATAAGCTACAAGAAAACCGTATTTCAGAGTTATCGTTGTTCCAGAGACAATAGTAAATTGTTTTAATAACTTTCGTGAGGCGGATTCAAATTTGTTAAATTATAATACGGTTTACAAACAAGTTTAAATGATGGCGGTTCCTCGAAGACTAAAATCGTGTGACTAGCATTGCCTCGAGTACAAAGGACATTGTGCGAAGAATTTTAAAAACTCATTCCAAAAAAAAGCATTTTTGTATAAAATGTACATATTTCTGATAATAAAACTATTTGCTGTTACTGTTTTGTTTTTATTTCAATAATATTAATTACAATGTTTGGTATAAAATATGCGTATCGACGAAATTGTTTGTTCGTTTTGTATCACAGGTAGAAACATTTATCCTTATTCTTATTCATTAAAGGTTAGTCGTGTGGACTAAAAATAAACTTGTTTGTGACTAAGTAGGTTTTGACATTCATGAGAAAAGTTACTACGCCTAGGTTACTCTCACGCCCGTATTAAAAACAACGATAAGTTACTAAAATCGTGCTGTTTCTGTCATTTCATTTGACAGTGACAATGACAGCAAGACATGAATAGTGTTGTTCTTGACTAAAGTTTAATAAAGAAGTATTTAAGGCAGAACAGTTCTTAGCTGTTGATGTCTGTTGTGGTACTGCAGCATTTCTGTGCCAGTGTAGTTGTATGCGAGGTAGTCGCGTACTGGGATGTATTTGGCGCCACCGTACCAGTCAACCATTGCGATTTGTGCGATCTTCAGCTTAGCGACGAACCAGTCGTGATCTGAAAATTTAAAGTTAATGATTTGTTTTCTAAATTACTGATGTGTGCGTAGCGTTATGTGCACCAGATTAAGAGCCGTATGCTCAAAAGAGACCTAGTAAATAGTGATAATCTTAAAAGTACCTACCTATAATTATATTTTGGTTTGACTCGGAACAACGTAATAATGTATTTCATAATGCAGAATTTATGATTGTGTTGGATGTTTGGATTTTGTCCTCTAATATCGGATTTTCCAACGTTATTCATTAAGTATATGCTTACACAGAAGGAGAGACACAGGAAAAAATAACATAAATTACTTTTACCTACTGCGCGACACAGGTCACCTTACCAATGACCACTGTGCATGACGTTTGGGTTCTCTGAGTGTTAAATGCTTGTCAATCCACCCAATATGTCAGCATTAAAATTCAAATAGCAGGAATCTTTTAACATATAACTACAAAAATACTAAATAAAGACTTTCGTCATAAAGTGACCTCGGTAGCTAAGTTGATAAAGTGCGTTTAGCCATGAGTCGCAGGTTCGAGTCCTGCCAAATGTTGCTAAGTTTTTCATAGTATTATTTGCATTTAATTGCAAATAACCGATGTATAGAGGTTTCTGCGTATTAAAAAAAAACAGAAATATGGATGGCAGGATGAGCTCGATTCATTTGCACAAGCCCCAGTAAGCCATAGACCAGGATAGGTGGAAGGAGGGAACGGAGGCCTTTTCCCTGCAGTGGGACACTAACGTCTAATAATAATACAAAAAAAAAATAAGATACACATACCTGGGGGAAAGTCAGCCATAGCCGGATGTCTTTCAAACAACGCAGCCTTCGCGAAAGTGTACTCTGGCGTGTTTTCCTTTAGCTAAAAAAACAAAACAAAAAATATTACAATATCTGTGTCATATTCTCATTTTGAGTGTGATAACGATTAGGTAGAAACAATCAATTAATTATAATGATACATATGTATTTAATCTATCTGATACCTCAATATTTTAGGTAAGTATACAGGCATAATAGGTACCTACTTATTATTATCTAGCCCTTTGCAATCGAAAAAAAAACAAGTTGTAGACAAAAGAATTTGTTTACAAGGAAATATAATGAGAATCGTTGTTCCCAAATTGCATTCAAAATGGTATAGTTTATTAGTATAAACTATTTTTAGTTTAACTATAGGTACCTAAAAATTAAATTAATAAAACTATGGGATCGTAATATTCTGAAATAGGTATTTGTCCATCGGGCAAGGTTAAATATAGAACACGTATCATGGTGATGTCGCATCGTCTGGTAGTCGGTTCCAATTTCGTCCAAAATACACTGTAACGGATGCTAGAGATACTGAACGTTCTTAGTTCTCAAATATTATAAGTTCAGAAATTGCAATTTAAGACTAAGAGCATAATCAGGTGGACATGTCATGCTGAGAAAACAGGATCACGTGGTAAGCAAGGTGCTGGACATGATTGTGGAGGGATATAGGGGAAGAGGACGACCAAAGAAACGATGGTTGGATTGTGTGAAAGATGATATGGCTGCAAAGAGTGTGACTTGATGATGACGTCAGATAGGAACGTGTAGAAGAAGAAGAGATGCTGCGCCGACCCCAAATAATAATTGGGATAAAGGCAGGGGAATGATGATGATAATCATAATCAGGTAGTTTAAAGGTCTACTTTCAGTTGTGTTGCCGATGAGAATGAATAAAACGGATTCTCGGAGATATTCATCATTAGGATGTATATCTCCGAGAATCCAGTATCCAAATCCAGTCTTCCACAACTAACCATTAAGACTATCTGGTCTTTGGCCAATAATGGAACAGAGGAACTGAGATAATCAAAGAGAAATCGTCTTTCTCAGGACATACAGTCCAGAAAAAATAATACGTAATTTAAGTCCTCACCTTCTTCATTTTCCCGGAGAGCATGAGTCTCGTGCACCGAGGGTCTTCGGGGTCCATCTGGTGGTTCTCGCAGTACCGAGTCTCTTCGAGCGATACGAGGACTGTGGCACGACTATTTTTCTGTTAAAAAAACGTTAAAATAATAAGTAGAAGTTATGCATTCCTCCCCTAATTAAGAAATTTCCAGATTTGCATAAAAATGTGTATAAAAGTAAGTACCTACGCTTGCTTGCTTAGAAGACTAATGTCTATAAAATTAATTAAATATAAATACCTAACTGCTTCATAAAAAATGATACGGATTTAATCCAATGACGTTCAAAAATACGAACATGTTTAATAAACAAAAAGCGATTACAATTAATTATTTTTTGAGTTTATCTCAAGAGGTTAAAGACATTTTAATTTTGATTGTGAAATATTATAAAAACAAAACAAAGATTGTTTTATTTAATTGATAGGTAGGTACTTGCAACAACTTTGTTAGCTTTAGGTATTACGGATCTTGAAAATTGCCCGCCTGTTATTATTTTCATCATGTATTTTTCTATGATGGCTATTAGGGACCAATTCGTCGCACAGGGGTCGAGTTCGTCCCACTATCATTTCCTTAGATTATATTTTATCCTTCTTAGTCCACCGTTTGGTGACTGTGAAAAGACCTCCCGTATTTGCTTTGCAGTGGGACACTAAAACCTCTTAATAATTACACGAACAATACACACCACAGATCAGTTAACATCTACAGGAAACCTATCCAAACAAAAATATAGGACTTACAGTTAAATCCCGTGCACTAAAGTCCAAAGGCGACATATAGAAGTAAGGTATACCAGTGGAATTAGCCATAGAACCGTCCACAATGGATTTGACGTTCGAAAACGGGAAGCCTTCGATCGCTGGTAGAATTGAAATTGTAGCTAAAGATGCCCAATCTGTTGACAAAGTATATAGTTGACATTTTAGAAGCAGAGGTATAACATACACATGTATGTACCTACCTAAAATCAATTATGAAAAGCGTAGAGAAAAACGAATCAATACAAAAAAATACGAAGATCTTTGTCGATTGAAAGTTTTGAATAATAATACACAGGACTATTACATTCTGCTCAAAAAGCAAGCAAACATACAAAAATTTACAAAATACCTTTTTATAAACCTGTTTTTTAATTCCTACCACAAAGAAATCTTTATCATTGTGTAAGTAGGTACTAGTCATACTTTACACAATCTGTACATATGCATTTCATTTCGAATGATAATTTATTGTTCGTATAACTAGTATCCCATAGGTTCAGGAGTGATAAGATGCTAGTTAGCGTTCGAATCCCGGTTGTACCGTTTCTAAGCTAACTATCTAATCGACATCAGCGTAAGCCGTATTATAGCCGCCTATCTGCTCATCGATCCGCAGCTAATATGTTTGCTTTTTACCTTTAGCATGTAATGCCCGTAATAGGTTGATAACTATAGGTACCTACAACTTTCGTTTACGTACATGTACATTATGCATGCGCATTGTCAAATCATGTTGTATAATAAATTCAAAAGAATGATTTAAGTAAACTTAAGTCATAATTTACTGATTTCCAAGTAAATATTGTAAATGTTTTGGAATCATTCTCTTACCTGCATTGTGTAAGACGTATCTTGCCATAGGGATCAACTTTGTATGATCAGGGGGATCCGCTCTGTGGTTCGGTTTCGTAGTCATCTCATTTGCGTAGTCCTTGTATCCATGTTTCTCGTGTTTCCATTTACCGCACTCAGCGTTCGAAGCCAAAAGGCATAAGCAAGACAATAAAATACCTTGCCACTTCATTGTTCTAGCCTATAAAACAAAATACTACAATAATGTACGCACTTAAATAAAAACAAAATGCAAACAGAGTTAAAAGCTAGAATGTAATATTAATCACGTAGATTACATGAGAAAACATTGCCAAAACACAGTCACGAGTCAACCCGTGTTTATTTATAGACAGGTAGGCGAAATACGATCAAAACATAACAAATCACGTACACGCATGGGAGACACGTTCGTTCTCAATCGTCGCCAAACCGCGACTGAACCAAGAATGAGTTTGCAGATTTAAACAAACATTCATTAATATTTGAGTAAAATATAACAATAGAATGTGTAATGTGTATAGTACGTTATTTAATCGTAGGTATACCGTAATAAATGAATATTTAACCAAGAAATTCGGCGACAAATGCGAAGTAACCTGCATCAAAAGTCATTTCAATTTCAATGTCGTGAATCAGACAGGTGTTTGACATTTCTGGTTCCAGTTATAGCACAAGAGACGGGGACGTGACGACTGCTTTACGCGGTCGTTATTCAAAAGGAAAGCGTAATGTTGTTCGTAATGTATTAGTCGACGCGATACTGTAGAATTTCTTCTTGTATAAAATATTGCAATCTGCCACAAAATGTACTAAAATCCGAGCACTGTGAATATTGTTTGTTAGTGGATAAATTTCGCAGTGCGCGCTTACGCTTAGAGTAATTTCTTTGTTCGGTACGCTATGAGGACTTTGCCTTCCACTTTGGGCAATATGTAGTTGCCGGCAGATATTTCTTACACTTTGGCATATATAAGTTTTATCCTTAAAATATACAATATTTTATTTTATTGCCGACTTTGAAATTAAATTAAAATGCCTACCTTTGATGTGTTGTAATCCACAGCCAGCTACAGACTGGCTTTGCAAAACCCGCAAAATCATATCAACAATTATTTTCATTTAGATAAAAGAATCACGTACATGATAAAGCACTGATTGAGTTGACCTAGAATATGTTATAATAGTGTAAATACACACTTGATAATAGATAAGGGTTTAATAATATTATAGAAAAAATAAACAAACAATTTTTGTTTAAACATTTTTTTATTAAATGCGATTGGAGTCTTACGAACAAGTTTGGAAGTCTCATATTTCGATAATCAGTGCTCGCAATTCCATATCTTTAGAAGATAGCAAAATGTTGCTAATTATGATAACACTAAATTAATTATGAAGATTCCAGATGCGTCAAATTATAATTAATAAATGTTCCTGTTACTAAAATTTATTTTGTGCCAGTTAAACACTGGCACCAAAAAAAATATTTAAATTTTATTAGTAACAGTTTATCGTTGTTGAGTGCTCTTAGCAATTTGTTCTTTGAGCATGAGGATACTGGCTCGTTGTTCGGGCGGCAGCAACGCGATTTGCTCGTCGGATAGCTGCAGCACTTGCATGATAAGGGCAGCCTGTGGCAGAAAAAGTATTATGTCAAAAAATATTACTCTTCTTTGGACGCAGTTGTAGTATATTAATACTTTTTTTTGTGTTTACTTCGAATACGTGTATTTCAGCGTATTCTTTTAATGTCAAGGAAGGAAACATGATAAAAAATATTAGAGAGATAAAAAATTAGGTTGTTAATTAATCTAATTATAAGTTACAGGTAGCTAAAATATTGATATTTAAGTAGAACATGTCCTATTGGCATTTGTATTTGAATATTCCAATTGTTATAATACTGACCTTTTCTTGATCGGAAGCTCCCGAAGGTATACCCTGGATAGTCCTAGCCTGAGCTGCGCTCGGCATACCGGGCGGCATTTGTTCTGAAAACAAAATATCATAACTATCTGTAAAGGTCTAATATTGATTATTTTTTACAACATTTTAAGCTAGACGCGCACTCTGCCTTTATTTGAGGACTCGTAGAGAACGAATTGGTGGAGGCACTACCGTACCCTCTGATAGGACTACAATATAACTCCCGCTAGTATTATAAAAGCTAAAGCATGTGAGTGTGCATGTTTGTTTAATCTTCGCGTTCAAATGACTGGATCGATTTTTATGAAATTTAGTACGGAGGTAGGTGAAATGATAGATTAACACATAGGCTACTTTTTAACCGACTGCGTCAATGTTTGGCAGTTATAAACGACATCCAAGCAGTGAAAACCGCGAACACCAGCCAATAATCGCTAGATTAGTATAACCTTTTTTACCACCATCTAAAATATTGTAATTTATAATACATATAATGTACTCACGTATTTTCTGCTGCGTTCGAGGGTCGTTGGGACGCACGCGCGGGTCCGAGTTGAAGGATTGCGTCTGCATGCTTGCTAGCCGCGGGTCGCGCGGGAAACCACTGTAATATGACAATTTATCAGAAATTAATAGATCAAAAATATAGATACTATGAATATAGATCTACATAAGATCTATACTTCTCTCTATCTATACGTCATACTGTTATGAAATAAAAATAAATTTATAGAAAATAAAAAATGGAAATTAAAATCCTTCGCATAAATAAAAAAATATTGTGGCTCACTAACATGGATTGATGGATATTTTTTTAACACTATGAATTTACAGAAAAATTATACATTGTAATTATGTAAAACAGTATAACAAAAAAAAAAATGTCATGCAATCTCATAGATCGAAATAAAAAGAACTGCAATTATCTACAAGCATGCATGCACACAATCACATACAATAAAAAAAACAATAGAATAACGACCACTGGTGAGTTTGATATGTCTATATAGTTACATAACTTATCAACTGATAAAGTGACAAGCAAAGAAAAATAACTTATAATAATACAATAAGTTACATTATTAAATGCCACTTACAGCTCAGCTTGCATCTCCGCTGGGAGACTGATAGGTATACTTGAGGAGAAAAGATAGCGATATAAATA